>MU182427.1:286822-316000 GCA_016904865.1 Pissodes strobi | reverse complement strand
GGAAGCAATAACTGTGTAGCCTGGTACACAGATCATTTCATCCTTCCAAAGCCAATGTTCGGTTATTAAAATTATGTTTGGAGATTCACAATGATTTAAAAAGAGAAAAAATTCATTACACTTATTTCTGAGGGACTGAATGTTTAAGAGAAAGAGAGAAAGTGTTAAGTGCTCATCCTTGTTTGACATGGATGTAGAAAATTCGAACTTGAAGGCATTGCACGATTTAATTCAGTCATAAGATCTACACCTGTAGTGTCTATACCTTTCACTTCAGTGTCTATACTATTCACTTCTATGTTAGATGCCTCTTTGTCCCCTTTGGAAACACCCCTATTTCAATCGAATTATCAATATTAAAATTTGAGCTTTAGACTCAAAGTTCGTAATATTCTCAACCAAATCAATGAAAATTAAATTGTTTATGCGCTTTTGGGACATAATATTAGTGACCATGGTACATATCTCTTTTTTTGTTAGTGGAATGGAATTAAATTAATGTGTGTTTCCCATTTAAGGTTTTCTGTTATCATAATCCCCAAGTCCTTTTGTTCTTCCACCACGCTGACCTCAGTAGTCCCAATAAAATAGTGATACTTTGGGTCATTACGCCCAAGGTGAAGTATGGTGCATTTGGAGTCATTAAGAAGCATTTGTCATGTTAAGGTCCAAGATTTAATGGCTTCAATGTCATGCTGGAGATCATCAGAGTGAGTGGAGGAATTGCAGTAGCAGTTTGTGACATCTGCAAATGAGTAAATGTTAGTCTTTAGGTTATTTGGCAGATCGCTGATGTAAACCAAAAGTAACAAAGGTCCCAACACTGATCCCTGAGGTACTCCACTCAGCATGTCACAAGCCTGAAAAAAAGCAATTTGAGAGAATGTTTGAAGGTCTAAACTGGGTGGGTTGTTACGATCCTCTAGGATGAAGACCAGCAACAGTATCTTTATCAGTCACAGCCTGACTGGTTTGTTCATTTTGAAGGGTAAACCCATTTAATCGGGTGGTGAGTGTGCGATTTATATAGGCGTAGAAGTGTTTACTAGCTGAGTCTTCTAAATAATGTTTTATTTGATTGATATTTGAGCCACAGTTGCCTCTTTTTATCAACGTTTTTAAAAATGTTATTATATCTGAGCCAGGGTTTTTGAGGATTAATCGTCTTCCTTTTCAATGGTATAAAGTGGTCAATGCTGGATGATATGGTTGCTACAAGGTCATCATACTTAATTTCCCTATTATTCAATAGATGTTGCAAGTGTTTTATGTATCGTAGTTTGCAGAATAAAAATTTCGTTTCAATACCTACGTCGGTTTGCATGCTATCTGCAGTTGTGCTCTTGCCGTAATAACAATGTGATCACCAAGATCTAGGAGTGGATGTCCTTGAATGTCAAAAAGTAGGTTGGGTTCACTGACCATCACTAAGTCAAGAAGGGACACTTCATTGCCTCGAAATCTGGTGGGAAAATTAACAAGTTGACATGCATTCATCTCTTTGTAGTTCATTATAAAATCCATGCTGCAATTATTGTTGGGGTTGACTGCCAAACTATTCCAATCTATCTCTGGATAGTTGAAAATGTTGAAATCATCAAAAACATATATAAGCGTCGGCAAATCAAATGCTCTTTTCAAAACATTGATAAGTTCGGCATTAATTTCTACTGTTGTTGATAATTTTAATGTAGATATGCTCTATATTGTTGTGGAGGATTCATGTTTACCTTACAATTGGTTGCCTTTTTCTCCACAATAATTTTGGTCGATATATACAGGCTACAAGAAAACTTTGTTTATTAATTAATATTTCTACCCGAAGGGATTTGAGGCAGTATATTTCTGCGAAATCATAGAATATACCCCATGGCCAGATACCGGATCTTGAACCAGTACACAAGCACCCCCACCTTTCTGACCATCTCTAT
Organism: Pissodes strobi; assembly: GCA_016904865.1. NCBI lineage: Eukaryota > Metazoa > Arthropoda > Insecta > Coleoptera > Curculionidae > Pissodes > Pissodes strobi. Next base: position 314,069 of record MU182427.1, on the reverse strand, counting down.
CCTTCTGATATACTGTGTAACATTGAGTCTGGTATCTGATCGTGCAACCAAGTTTCTGTTAAAAGGATAATTGTTGGCTTGCTTGTCATGATATTTATTTTCCACTCATCAAATTTGGTTGATATACTGTTAAGGTTACTATACCAGAAGGTGATTTCAACTAGAGAAGAGTGATTCAGTTTTTTGTCTGCCCTTGGCTGCGAGCAGTATTTTTAATTATTCTTGGTATACTGCTTACATACTTGATGCGGATGTTCTCTTCCCCTTGCCCCTTTCGATGTCCGCATTCCTTTATGATTTTTTTCAGGTATTTGATAACTTTTGATGTACACACCAGTGTTATTTAATTGGCTTTTCTGCCTGACTATTCGGAGTGCTTCTTCCTTTGTTGGAAAAGTGACCTTAATTGGTCTTATTTTATTTCCTGCATGGAACCCAATTATTGCAAATTTTAATTCAGATAGTTGTATGTCGCTTTAAATTTTTGAAATTACCTGGTATGCTTTTTGAGAGTCTTTTCTATGCAAATCTTCTTTGTCGTTTGACTTTGATTCTTCTACACCAAATATTAAGACATTGACTGACCTTTTCTCTCTTTCTTGCATCTCTAAGATTGTTGGCTCAAATTCAATCTGCGTTGGTAATTGTTTGGAAATTACTTCATGTTCTTTTTCATCTTTTTGTGTTAGGCTGTGGTATTGGTCTTTTAGATTTTTGGTTTCTGTTGCAATTTCTGCATAAGTCTGAGTGGAAGTCAAAGGCTTTTCGATTTTAACTTTTAGCTCATTAATTTCTTCTTTTATTGTTTTAACTTCCATGCTTAGATTAGGCAGTTGCTTAATGGTTGCAATACAACCACGAGACTGGGTTATTATTGCTCGTATATTTGATGATGTAAGTTTAGCACAATCTTTGCATACTGTGTTCTTACAGAAATCACAGGGGGCTCCAAATAGGTCTTTAATTTCCTTGCTCTTAGTAACATGAATGTGAACACAGTTATTTATACACTTAAAACAAGTAGACATTTAATCATTATTAAAAAATTAATTAAACGAAAAACAAATTAATCATCGTCTAGGAATCTGCCCAACAAATAGAAATAGCATGCCTTAGAATTAGAATACACTACACCCACACAAGGAATGTTTTTTTATAAAATTACAGTTATGAGACAAGCAAAAATCCAAGATTAATTTGGGTTAGTGACAAGCATGTTCTCGAAACAAAATTGGACCTCAAGCTCCTGAAACCCACTTAATAGTAAATATTTTCTTTTATTTGAGGCAATCACATGTGTGACCTCCCTTTCCGGAAGACACTAAAATAATACGATATCATGAAACAAATGGTTAAATCATTGCAACGAGACGCGGATGTAAATTGCTGGATTTTAACCGTAATTAATTAGAGAAGTAGTATGACACTGTTTAATGTGACCAACCGTTCATATTTGTATGGTTATTTTGAACGTTAACAAATATTTCAAGAAATTCCGTAACGAAAAATATTTGCCTCATTCTTAGCAGAATGGTAAACGAAAAATAATTCAATAGCAATAATGGTGAATAAATTTTTTATTTTAATTAGTAATTTAATATATTCATTTTCTGACCGTTACAAATCCTAAGGAATATTCAATCAATCAATCAATCAATGAAAAAGTAGCTTTATTGTCTAAACGAAATGGTTGTTGACAAAGCCATACTAAATAGGAACATTGAAACCTAAATTTAAATATAAAATCCGTCATAAATATAAAACAAAACAGCTGGTGAAACTTTAAAAAAATACGAAAATTATAAAACAAAAAACTTATTAAAATACACAACGAAATACTAATGTCTGTATACACCAGCGAAACTAGAACAATTAAAATATATAAATAAAAAAGAACAGAAAAAAACAGAGAATAAAATGGATATAACATCAGGTAAGAAGATCATTAAAATACTCATCTAGGGTGTAGTATGGTTTAGTGACTAGCAGCTTTTTTAACGCCTTATTAAATCCAATATTGCACCTTACTGTTCTTATTCTAAGGGGTGGGTGATTAAAGATCTTCTTACCCATAAAAATAAAAGATTTTCTGACCAGCTCTGAGTGTGGAATAGGCAACCGGAGGGTGTCAGTCGATTTAGTTCCAAAAGAACTACTCGGAACTATCTCGAACCCATGCTTAGCAAAAACTATACTTGTCGTCCGCAAGATGTAAAGGGAGTAAAGTGTCAAAATTTTGTTTTTCACAAAAAGTGGACGGCAAGACTCGCGGTGCCCCACTCCACAAAGGGTACGAACCGCTCTCTTCTGCAAAACAAAGACCGAGTCAAAAAGATACCTGGCACATGATCCCCAAAAGCAAATGCCATAGACAAGGTGGAACTCGACAAGGGCATGGTAGGCACTCTTTGCTATTTGAAAATCTAAGCTCCTCGTGATAACTCTAAGCGCATAACAACCAGTGGACACCCTAGTGCGGACCTCATTTATGTGTTCTTGGAATTTAAGGTCACCATCAATTGTCGATCCCAAAAATGTATTTGAACTCTGTGCCACGACAAGTTCATCGTTTATAGAAATGCCAGCCATTAAACATCTAAAACTCAAAATACTTGTTTTCTGCGCATTAAAGCAGAGGCGGTTTGCGTCGCACCAATCCTTAACCTTGGCCAGATCATCGTTCAAGGCCAATTTCAGCTGTTCCACATCCCTTTCACGCCATATAATGGTGGTGGTGGCAAACACAGTTACCTCGCCCTTTTTCGGCATTAGAGGCAGGTCATTAACATATATGAGAAAGAGTAATGGTCTCGGGACGGAACCCTGGGGAACCCCAGAGGAAATCGGTAGGGCACCCGAGCAATGCCCCCCAAATCTGACCCTCTGAACACGATCCGACAAATAGGAACCAAACCAGCACAAAGAAGGGCCCCTAAAGCCATATCTTTCCAGTTTCTACAGCAGTATTCCATGATCTACACAGTCAAATGCTTTGGATATATCACAGAACACTGCTGCAGCCGCTTCACCAGAGTTTAGCCCGGTGTAAAGAAGGTAAAGAAGATAAAAAATGACATCACCCATACCCCTCGATTCCCGGAAATCAAACTGCCTAGGACTCAAAAGGCAAAGTCCGTTCAAATATAAAATCATCTCCCTCACCAGCCTTTCAACGATATTTGGCAAGGTAGGCAGAAGCGCTATTGGATGAAAATTGGACGGGCTGTTGTGATCACCGTCCTTATGAAGAGGAACAATTACTGCCTGCTTAAGACAATCAGGAAACAAACCCGTTGAAAATGAGTCGTTTATTGACTCAGCTAGGGCTTTCAGAGCCTTGGTTGAAAGAGCAGAAAAAACCTCAAAGAGAGCTGGTCCCATCCTGAAGAAGAAGAATAAGATTTCTGATCCTTCCAATAATACTTTAGACCTCGAGTGTATCTGTAGGACCAAAAAAGAAAGTCTCAGCAACATTTATATCCCTCATGAAGTGTTCGGGTTCATACACGGCTGAAATACTATTGGTCAGTTCAATAGCAACACTGCAGTAGAATGAATTAATACTGTCCGCACTCAACTTGGAATCTCTTGGCAATACACCACGATTCTTTTGATTTATTACAAGAATTTTCAATTCGTCGATCATAGTACAATCGCTTGAAAAGGGCAATGGTTTTACGATATATTCTCCTGTAGTGATTAAAATATTCCAAGAAGAGTTGATTATCCATTGAAAACCTTCGAACATAATGAAGGCACCGCATATTGCTTCCTGACACCCTCAAACTCTTTGTGTACCAAGGCTTTCTCTTTTTATGTTTTTTTTATTACCAATAGGAAATGCCTCGTTAAAAATACTCAAAATCACAGAAAGGAAGTGACGTAGCCTGCTTCCAGAGTCAGATACTCCCTCCCAATCATTGATCTCATCACAAAGACGGCCGAAACGTGAAAACATTTTCTCCGTGTAAAGTCTGCCACGCTCAACACTCTTAAGCTCCTGGGACTGGAATAGTGATATATAGGCCAAAACAGCCTCATGATCGAACAGTCCCGCATTGATACAGTCGCAAGCAACACTCTCACTCCGCACATTGGTACAAACATAATCGATAATGGAGGAAGAGTGGCCAAAGAAACGTGTAGGTTGATCGACATGCATAATGAAACCAAGAGACTGCAAAAGATTGAACAATAATATTGTGCGGGCATTAACTCGGTCCCAAAAGTATGTGTTAAAATCGCCACACACCACCAAAGCTACACTCACCGAGACACCCGCGAACAGAGTCTCCAATCCCACCAAAAAATGGTCAAAATTCCCAGAAATACATATTAACGACCAGGTGTTTGAAGGTGTAAGTAAGAACGGATTATAGGCAATGTATAGAGTTAAGAACATCTTTCATGAAAATAAGAACACATTTCTTATTACTCATTCTACAATCTCTAAATTACACTTTCTGAAACTGTTTTGTTTTAAAAAATATGTTGATGAGTTTTAAAGTTGCATCGCTTTAAAGTTGAGCTTAAAATTTCGTCCTTAACGTATTTTTATATTCAGAAATTGTTTCCAACTGTCACGTAAACAATGGCCGACTATCGTTAAGCCACATTACAAATCAATTTTGATTCGTAAAGCGTAAATACATTATTTTTCCATTGGTCAATGCCCAATGGCAAAATGAATGGAACAAATAGCGCGCGTAGCCTAAAAAAATCGCCAGAGCAAGGTTTATTGACTTTTAATTTGTATCCCGTCAACATGAAATCGGTGTCTAAATATCGGTTATTTAAAATGGAACCGGAGGATTTATGTTTTCAAATAGAGCCATAATTGCTTCGTAAAGGAATATTTGTATTCGAATATTGACTTATTGAGAGATATGATTTCAAAGCTTATATTCCTGCCATACGAAAACTAAAGCCAGTTGTTTTCAGGTTCAGGAAACCGCATTGATTTTAAACAAAATCACAGACATTTTCAATTAGATGTCCGTTAGGGTTCCGGCCCTAGCGGACACTAATTCAGTGTTAATGGTTCATCGATTAAATAAAAACTTTTAGATCAGCAAGATATGGTCCCGGGACCAGACATCCGCAAGACTAGCACCTTATCTACTGCGCGGCCGAGCTCTTGCCAGCACCAAAAATTAACTACCGACTTCGTTGAGAATCGGTACAGTCTTCCGAACCCGAAAGAAGCACTTATTTCCATAGATCTGCAGGTGTGGGATACTTGACCTTCGTGTCATTGTTGCTTTGTTGGGATTTCGACCTCAATATTCCAGCCTCTTGGGAGAATCGTTCTAGCTCACAGGACAAGTTCTTGCCACCTTTTGGAGATGATCTGCCTGTTCCTATGCACTAGGCTTCGTTATGATTCAATCAAAGTAATAATTTACAGCTGGAAAAGATTCGTCTACCGGAGGGTCGAATATGGGCTAAAATGAAATCAGTGTGGGAGTGAGTGCACTCGGAGGCCAGAAAGGTAGGGAGGAACTTTCCTTTAGGAAAGCACACAACGGTGTTCCAGGTGAAGGTATATGGCTCAATCTGAACATTTGGCGAAGGTAAAGTGGGAGAGGTGAGCCTGTCGGACGATGCATTAATGAGGTCCACTGATACACTGTAATAATGAAAGGCAGGGGAGGACCAAAGAAGAGAAAGTGCTTCACCCAGAACAGAGTCTTGTTCAGCAGTGCTGAGACGCTCTGGGATATTTTTAATTGACCAAGAGAGCCAATATAGATAGTTCATCGACACTGTGGAAAGAGGAGCAATGAAGAGACAAATAAACTTGCCAGTTTCGGAGCTAATAGGTAAAAAAGCCATGTGCCGATTGATACCATGAAATAAACAGTTCCTGAATTCCTTCATGAGAATAATATCTGTGGAGGGAGTAGAGGGACGAGGCAGTAGAAGATTTAGACAGTGTTACAGAGAATGACTAAGCGACGGACCTGTCCTGGGACGATAAGATAGTACTACCGATTAGATTCTTGGCCTCTCTACATCATAACTCTTACAAGCTCTGACCTTATGCCAAAATACTTTCATTTGATCCAGTCATTTTCTATTCCTTTTTTCAACCTTGAAATGTAAAGCAATACAGTGTTTGACACGAAAAGTGTAACCCGAATAAACCAGAACATATTATGTGGACAAACACATTATTAAAAAGACGGCTTTATTGAATGCATGTTGTCCTACTTTCTACATAAAGGAAATCGACACAGACCCACAATAGTAATTACGATTTGTGTCATGCGGATTGACAATAAAGGCCTCATTATTAATGTTTTCAATTGACAAGCATTGTGCTCTGCAGTTATTATGATATGTGGCAAAACATTAATCATTTTTGAAATAATCTGGATGTCAATAATTGGCAGAGGGATATAATATATAGAGTGTGGGAAAGCTAAATATGCCAAACTTATGCAAGCCAATGCATTAGATTGTTTCAATTATTTTGGATTATTACCTGAAACTACTAGCTTTCTACATTTTAAAAACTGACTGAAAAATCTTGTTTTTATCCTCGGCTAAATTTGAATAACCCTAGGGGAACTTCGGCTTATGCCCTTCTTAAGAATTACACTGGGAATACACAATTTGCCCTGAATAAAAGATAAGGTTTCTGATAATCTAATATTGCTGTGTTTAAACAAGGTAAATGGAAAATAAGAAAAGGAACTGAGTGAGAATTCTCTCAAGAAAAGGGCAATTGATACTCTCCAGAATTATGATATAAAATACTTCTCGCTTAATTATATTGCAAGTAAAGTATCTGGTTTTATTTGTCCCCGTTGGCTTTTAAGGTTTATATTTTGTTTCCAAATTTCTTGTAATGAAGATTTCTTAATATTATTCGAACCATTGATTTTGGAGTATAAAATTTTATTTCAGTTTTTCTAATTCTATTAAAAAGCTCACAAGCCTTAAATACATACGATGGAAGTTATAAAATGCGCATCATATCACTAATGGTTATGAAGATAAAAAAATTAGGAACGCCGTATGCAATTTCGGTTCTTTCGACTAAACCTGAATGCACATATAATTATAAAATGTGTATCATATCACTAAATATTTTGAATCAATTGGGCTAGACATGTAAGTCACCTTGAATTTAATATTAATTTGTTTCAATTAAATCTGAATGCGCAAATGTTTTGAAAATTCAGTTCTTAATGTAATAAAGATTTTATTGTTATTATTTACTAATAAGATTACCCTGTGGTAAAGGTTCTTATATACAGAGGAATATCATTAATGATTATGAAGAGGATTGAAGTGAAAATTGATAGAAAGTAGTATGCAATTTATGTTAAACTAAATTCAAATGTCTTCCAATTAAATTTAAATTTTGAGCTTACAAAAACAAAATCTAGAACTTAAAATTCTTATATACTCAAAGTTTTAAAATTTTATTTTAGTTTTTCTAATCCTATTAAAAAGCTCACAAACTTTGAATAATTATGATGGCAATTATAAAATGGGCATCATATTACTAATGATTGTGAAGATGAGAACAATTAGTAAGTGGCCATATGCAATTTGGTACCTTTCAACTAAACCTTAATTAGGACTATGTATAGCATTAACGTTTATTCCATTTTTCCTATATCTACTAGCAAACTTAGAGTAGATGCAGGTTGCACTATACAGATAATTATAAAATGTGTATCATATCACTAATTATTGTGAATTAACTTTAAAGAGACGTAGGTAAGTCACATGGAATTGTCGAAATGGTTCTGAAAGTTCAATTCTTTCTTCGAGAAGGCAGTTAATAACAGGCTAATAAAACTCGTGAACCAAATAATTTATTAAACTGCTCACAACACTGTTCTAAAGCGGGCATATCTACGAACGTAGCATATCTACGAAATTCTTGATGAGGTTTATAGTAAGCGGAATGACGGCAAGATGCGCATTTTGATGGTTATAATTTATCAAAAGATTTTGAAATGGTGAGACATGACATTCTGCTGACAAAGCTAGAATCTTTGAGAGGCAGGATTTAGAGAAAATGCTGCTTAAAAAATTATGTAATAGAGCTCTCAAATTTTATTTCAGATCTCCTATAGTCAGCCTACCCTATATTGATTTTAATATACAGATATTTCAAAAATATGTATCATATCACTAATTATTGTGCATAAAAAAATTGACAGGGAGCCGTATGTTAGTCACATTATATTTAATTTAAGTGTCTTTCAACTAAGCCTGTATTATGAACTTATAGAAAAGATTCTAAAACTTCAGTTGCTTATGTAATCAAGATTTCTATCTATTATTTTAGTTCTTTTAATTCTACTAATAAGCTTACAGGCTTGAGACATTCATGCTAATAATTCAATTCAGATAAGAACAATTGGTAGAAAGCAATATTTAATTCATACTAAATTATCTTTTGTTTTTTTTAATTAAACCTGAATTAAAAGCATTTAAAAAAAAATTCTATGTATAAAATTATCTAATAAAGCTTTCAAATTTTATTTTAGTTTTTCTATGTCTCCTAACCAGCGGGCATTTATTCAGGCTTTTATACACAGACAATTATAAAATGTGTATCATATCACTAAATATTGTGAATCAATTTGGCAAGACATGTAAGTCACATTGAATTTAATAGTATGTTTCAATTAAATCTGAATTATGGGATTTGTGTAAAGGTTCTTAAAATTCAGTTCGTAATGTAATAAAGCTTTTATTGATATTAATTACTAATAAGCTTACACTTTAAAAGTTCACTATGATTATGCAGAGGATTAAAGTGAAAATTGGTAGAAAACCATATGCAATATATGTTAAATGAGATTTAAATGTTCCAATTAAAACGAAATTTTGAGCTTACAAGAAATAGTCTAGAACTTCAGTTTCTTATATAGTCAAAGTTTTATATATTAATTTAGTTTTTTTTAGTTTGGGTTTTTGTAATTCTACTAAAAAGCTCACAGGATTCGAATAATATGATGACAATTATAAAATGTGCATCATATTACTAATTATTGTGAAGATACGAGCAATTAGTGAGTGGCCGTATGCAATTTAGTAGCTTTCTACTAAACCTTAATTAGGACTCTATGTATAATATTATGTAATGAAACCGTCAATGTTTATTCCAATTTTCCTATATCTACTAACAAGCCCACGCTAGATCCAGGTTGTACTATACAGATAATTATAAAATGTATATCGTATCACTAATTATTGTGAATTTAATCTAAAATGAGACGTATTTAGGTCGCATAAAATTTTATTTAAGTGTCTTTCAACTAAACGTGAATTATTAGCTATTCGAAATGGTTTCGAAAATTCAATTCTGTTTTAGAGAGGGCAGTTGTTAATAACAGGCTAATAAAATTCCTAGAACAAAATCATTTATTAAACTCTTCACTAATGAGGTTCATAGTTAACGGAACGACGGCAAGATGTACATTTTGATGGTTATAATTCGTCGACCTTGACATGATGAGACATGCCATTCTGCTGATGAAGCTAGAATCTTTGAAAGGCAGGAAGTATAATGCTGCTTTTAGAGAAAATGCTGTTTATAAAATTATGTAATAAAGCTATCAAATTTGATTTCAGATTTCCTATAGCAAGCCTACACTATATTCAGATTCTAATATATAGATATTCAAAAAATGTGTATCATATTACTAACTATTGTGAATCATATTGACACGGAGCCGTATATTAGTTACATTTAATCTAATTTGAGTGTCTCATTTAAACTTATATTATAAACTTATAGAAAAGAGTCTAAACCTTCAGTTCTTTATGTAATCAAGTTTTCTATCTCTTACTTTAAATCTTCTAAATCTACTACTAAGCTCACAGGCTTTAAATACCAATGCTGATAATTTAGTTCCGATAAGAACAATAATTGGTAGAAAGCCCTATGTAATTCATACCAAATAAACTTTTTGATTCTTTAATAAAGCTTTCAAATGTTATGTTAGTTTTTCTATATCTACTCACAAGTCTTCATTGTATTCAGTTTTAAGTACACAGACAATTATAAAATGTGTATCATATTACTAAGTATTGTGATCAATTTAGCAAAGCATGTAAATCACGTCAAATTTAATATTAGTACCTTTCAACTGAATCTGAATTATGTGTTTTGAGTAAAGGCTTTGAAAATCCAGTTCCTAATGTAATAAAGCTTTTATTGATATTATTTACTAATAATTAAATGTGTCTATATACAGATAAATATAAAATGCATATCTTATCACTAATGATTATGCAGATGATTGAAATGAAAATTGGTATAGAGTTGTATGCAATTTATGTTAAATTTTAATGTCTTCCAATTAACCCGAAATGATGAGTTTATGAGAAAGATTTTAAAACTTTGGTTTTTGACATAGTGAAACGTTTTGAATCTTATTTTTTATTTTCTTAGAACGCCCTCTCCCTTCTAAGTTTGGCGATCCAACTGGATATAATGGTGCGTGAAACCACACCTCTGAAAATAGATGTCCGTCCAAACCATCAACGCAGATCCTTTAGCCAGGAGTTCTGCCGTCTGCCCACAGATCGTTTACCTTCGATCTTTCACTCGATGACGAGTCGGAGGATCTCGTAACGTGCCCGATCTATTGGAGCTTTCGTTCTTTGATGGTTGTCAGCAGCTCTTTACCGTTACCTATTCCCCTCAGTACTTCTCTGTTGGTTATCCCACCTACCCAGGATATACGTGTATACAGCTATACAAGTACATCTCAAAGGCGTCAATGCGGCTCTCCATTGATTGGCTGAATATTCAGCTCTCGGAGCCATAGAGTAGCACTGGAAAGATATAGCAACGCAATATACGTATGCGGAGCTGTAGGTTTAGATCTTTACTAGTGAAGAGGGTCTTCTAGGAGATGAATGCCCTTCTGGCCTACTCTATCCTTGATCTGATTTCCATTTTAGGGTCACTGTTCTCGTTGACGAGGGCCCCAAGATATTTAACGGACGGCACTCGTTCCACGACCTGGTTGTTAATTTGAAGGACCGCTCGTCTTGGTGTCTTGGAGAACACAACCACCTTGGTCTTGGCAACGTTCATGTGTAGGCCATACTGTGCTATGTTCAACGATATCATCAGCGAATCGTATATTATTAATAAAGGTGCCGTTGATCTTAATGCCCTCTTTCACATCCCCCAGTGCCTTTCGGAATACTGCCTCCGAGTTTATATTGAAGAGCAAAGGGGACAGGACACACCCCTGTCTAACACCCCTCCTGATTTCTCTTTCTTCGGATGTTATACCCTCTACCCTAATCTCTGCAGTTTGATGCCAGTACAGCTGCGTGGTGATGTTTAGATCTCCTGCATCGACTCTGTTGTATTTTAGAATCTCAATGAGTTTATGGTGCGAGATACAGTCGAAAGCTTTTCGGTAGTCAATAAAACAGGCGTATATATTAACATTTATGTCCCTGCATCGCTGTGTGAAAAGGGAAGAGAGCCTCACGCGTGACCACTCCATTCCTAAATCCAAATTGCGTTCCGCCCACCTGTACCTCACATCTGGCGTATATACGGGTGTGGACGATACGGGGAAAGACCTTGAGAACATGAGACATCAGGTTTATCATTCGGTGGCCGCCGCATTGAGAAGCGTTCGTTTTTTTGGTAAAGTGATAAACGTCGACCTTACCCAGCCTGTTAGTATATTCCCAGTTTCGTATATTGAGTTGAACAAAGATGTAAGAAGTTTTAGGCCCCTATCATCTGCATTGACGATCAATTTCAAGATTGCTGCGTGAATCTGTTCTGGTCCTACCTCCTTGTCACTTTTCTGAAGTTTTATGGCACGTCTCACTTCCTCTATCGTGATAGCAGGACTGATGGGGTCGTGTGTCATTGAAGAGAGCCTCAACATACTCCTTCCATCTTTTTAGCTTTTCCTCAACGCTCGTTAAAATTTTGTTGTTAGTGTCCTTCAACATACCGTGGATCTGCTTGAGTTGTGTGTTTGTTAACTCATTTATCTTTTTGTGGAGATAAACGAGTCGTGCTTTTTCCTAGTGTCTCCATTTCACTGCATTCTTCAGATAGCCATCTTTCTTTGCTTTTCGGCATTCTAATCTCACCGCCCTGTTCAACTCCATATACCGGTTATTGTCTGTGGCTTTGTGTTTCCTTCCCTCGTTCATAAGTTGAAGAATTTCATCTGTCTTGCACTGTTGCTTTTTAGAGGCTTGCCCATACCTAATGTCATCCTCCTGGGTTGCTAAAAGAGCCTTCTTTAAGACAGTCCACCGAGGCTCTACGTCATCTTCATTGTAATTGTTAGTTGTTTGTAGAAGCGCCTCGAGATTTTCGATTGCTCTGGCTCGTATCTCGAGATCAACGAGTCTTTTGACATCGACTCACTTAGGTTTATTTGATACGTTGGACTCTAGTGAATTAGCGAAGCTGTAGATTTATTACTACGGGATTGTGGTCGCTGTTGACATCGGCACCAGGATATGTTATTACTGATTTGACAAACTTCATTAAATGACTCCTAATGAGGACGAAATCTATTTGATTTCTGACTATGTGGGTATCACGATCGGCCAGGGATTTCCACGTGTATAGACGTCAAGGATGTTTGAAAAAAGTGTTGGCAGCAGAGAGGCGCTATTCTGTACAAAATTGCACCAGACGATCGCCTCTAGTATTGCGTGCTCCCAGACCATGATTTCCGCAGGCGTATTTAGACAGCCTCCGCGTTACAGAACCACAGTTAAATGACGCTGCCTAATTGGCTAACTCCAACCCCGCCCCTTAATGTTGGTTACGTTTGTTCACTTCAGGCATCTGTATGAGACTTTTCGAGAAACCAGGATGTGAACGCCTAGCTCAGGTGGTAGGCTCTCGCGTTTAGAATGCGAAGTAATTGGTGCGACGCCCGGCCAGGCGCTTGCAGGATTCTTTTAATTTTCTTTTGGATTAGTTAGTTTTTTTTGTCATGCTTTGGGTTAGCTAGGGTTAGATTTTGTTGGTGGCGCCCCGCAGCGAGCGGAGGGCATTGCATGAATACAAGGGCGATAAGTGAAAAAAACGTAAACAACATTGACGGGTGGGGCTAGTGTAACACACGTGCTTATCTAGCCAATCAGGCGGCGTTATTTAACTGGGGTTCTGTAACGCGGAGGCTTTCTAAATACGCCCCAGCACCTTTCCCGATTTTGGCGTTAAAGTCGCGAAGAACAATTGTCATCTGTCCTTGTTCTGTGTTATATTTTAGTTTTTTTAATTATGGTTATAAAACCTACAGGCTTTGAATATCTATATTGATAATTGCCAAATACGTACCACATTACTAATGATTGTGACGATAAGAATAACTGGTAGGAAACCATATATAATTCATAATAAATTAACTTTAGTTTCTTTCAAATAAACCTAAAATTATGTAATAAAGCTTTAAAATTTTATTTCAGCTCACTCCCAAACTATATTCAGATCCTATATACAGATAATTATAAAATGTGTATCATATCACTAATTATTGTGAATTAAATAAGCAGGAAGCCGTATGCAAGTTAAATTAAATTTAATTTGAGGGTATTTCAACTAAACCTGATTATAGTATTCTTAAAAAGATTCTAATAATTAAGTTTCCTATGTAATGAAGCTTTTACTGTTCTTACTTACTAACGAGCTTATACTGTATTACACGTTGGTATGTATATAAAAATCGTTCAACTAATAATTATGAAAAGGATTACAAAATGTGGATCATATCTCTAGTTATTGTGGAAAATATAGAAAGTGAAAACTCGTAATAGTCCTTATTAAATAAATTTTAATGTCTTCCAATTAAACCTGAATGATGAGCTTTTAAAAGAGGTTCTAAATCAGATCTTTTTATAAAAAACCTTTCAAATTTTATTTCAGTTTTCCATAAATAGTAGCAAACTCACTCAATTCGTATATAGTGAACATTATGAAATACGCATCATACCACTAGTGATTCTGATGAAGATGAAAGATAAATCGTAAGCTTAATTCACATTAATTAATCTGTTAGTGTGCCCACTAAACCTGAATTATGACTATTCTGTGTAAACTAATACCGGGGTGAGATCAGCAACTCCAGTGGAATGTTAGTTATATTATTACGTACCTATATTATATAAAACAATATGCCAATCGTGTCAAAAGGTTTCAGTTGATGTATTAGGACATGAAAAACTGATAGATGATTTACCTAAAGGGTAACTGTCACTTACAAACTAAGTGTTGTAGCGCAACATACGCATGCGCATCTTCCTAACTTAAAATAACCCTTCAAATTACAGAGCAATTTAAAACTCATTTTAGACGTAATAAATTATTTACAAATATCGTTATTTTATTGGCCAAGAAAATAAAATTTATACTTATAGAAAAGGGTTTATCAAAGAACAGCAACCGAATAAAACATAATTTCAGTCAAAAATAATTTAAGTTCTCCTCAGAGTTCTCCCCTACTCTTAATCTATCAGTCTTTTAATCTTTTAAGCAATAGTTAATAACGCTTTAGCGGGCTCATGAAGCGTAGACGGAACATGATCATGTTTTGGGTAGTAACGTTCATTTTCACTCGACTTCACTTTTTTATATATAACCGACGATTATCGGTAATCATATATCGTCTATTTGACTTGTTGCTTGGTTTACGTTTTGGGTTCTAAAGGTATTTAGCCTACAGTTGTAACAAGCAACCCATAGAAGTCTAGGCCTAGACTAGCCCATATAAATTTAAAAATTTCATAAATTTTACATGCAAAGTTTGGATGAAGTTTACCAATGCATGTTTATGATGCATACTCCAAGGTAAAAGCACACACAAGTGAATGCTGATTAGTTTTCCCTGCGAGCTTATCCTGCAAGATACAAGGCAAACATTAGTTAATTTCCTCAACAATCCTCGTTGTGAGAGACCTTAATTAGCTACGTAACTGGTGTTTACACGTTGCGGATACAACGCTGTATTATTAATGATATATTAATATCAAATTTTGCACCTATTGATTAAGTGTACATATTTAATGAGAGAATTAAATTGATCGAAGTAATTTTCTCGGCATAATTTTAGTATATCTTAGCTTAGACACAACTTTCTGAACCTATTTCGGGGGATTGTTTTTTACAAAAAATACTAATGAGTCCTTGATTTTTCCTATTTTTTGTGGCCTAAGGATAAGAGGGCACAATTTTTTATAATATTTGTTAGGGATAGGAAACGTCCCTTCAAAACATCTTTGCTAAAAGAATCCTGGGTAAAGCCTTCAATGAGAAATCAACGTTTTGTAGTATTTGTTTTATATAGTTTTTGGATGTGACTGTTGATTTATGTCTCGGGTGATGTATTAGTTAACTTTGACGTCTTCAAAAGTAACCAATAGTTATGACAAACCCTATAACTTATACATAATGTTAACTGGAACCACAATGTTGTTGCATAAGATATCGGCTTTAAAAAACTTGAAATGTATGACGTAGGCGGAACATGATCATGTTTTGGGTAAGAACGTTCATTTTCATTCGCTTTTACCTTGGATATCCATCTAGAAATGTACTTTCTTGAAATATCTTAAGGCGGGCTTCTGTACCTATATTTATTTAATTATTCACGGGAGATTACCAGTAAATATCAAATAAATTAAATAAAAAATATAACAAAATTGAAAAGTACAATAAATATCAGACTTAAAATTAAGTAACAATCAACATGCAGACCAGCAAACAAGAAATTACAATTTTTCAGAAAGGATTGGGGAATGCCATATGGTCCCTTACTCCTCATCTAATTTGGCGGTCATGGATATGGCTAGTGCTTGTCAAAGTGAAAGGTTGGATTTGACAAGACTCGCTGGTATAAGCAGCACCAAACTTAGTCGCTACTCTGCTGACATAAAACATTTCAGAGAACACCTCCTTATCTTTGCGTTTGAAGTTTACGAAATTCCAAACACCCCTAATCTTTTTGTTGATCAATGATCACGTACAAAGTTCGAATAACTAGTCCATGATCAAAGCTTGCACTGAGCTGTAAGTCTGGAGAAATCAGCCGGACAGGCTCTCGCCACCTCTTATGTGTCCTCCTTTTTTCAAACATTAAGTCCTGAGTCCAGAGACAGCAGCTGGCTAAATTAGTCAGTGCTTTGAATATAATATTCAAAAAGATAAACTTCTTTAGCACATTAAGCAAGTAAATCGTGACTTCCCCCCAATAGTGTTTCTCGAGCCTAAACTGTTTATTTCACATGCATAATAATAGCTGTATTATTAATTCAGAAACTGCGCTTATTAGATTTCCCAGACCTTACACACGAGACACAATTTCTAATTCACTACCCTCGGTAAACGCCAACTCTCGTGTTCTTGTCAAATTTAATCGCTTGCGT
Source organism: Pissodes strobi (assembly GCA_016904865.1). Taxonomy (NCBI): domain Eukaryota; kingdom Metazoa; phylum Arthropoda; class Insecta; order Coleoptera; family Curculionidae; genus Pissodes; species Pissodes strobi. The sequence continues at coordinate 297,671 of MU182427.1, read as the reverse complement.
CCCGCCTAAACGGGCCCGTGAAGACAAAATGTTCACTTTAAAACGGCGGTTAAATTGGTATTCGGCGAGCGTTTTGACTCCCGACACATTCCAGTAATTAAACGGAATTACTTACTCCAAATTTAGTCGGTGCAATTTGCCAAACTGTTATGGCCGCAGTTGGATTTTCCGTTGAGGACAAGGATTTACCAAACGAGATATAAATTAGAAAAACTAGAACCAAAAATATATTACAGCCTCCACTAATAATTGACCTACTCAGAAATCACATGAAGCATATGAGTGTCAGGTTCTGACCGATTAAGCGTGAAATAAGCAACTAAGAAAATACAAGAGTGGCGGTCTGGTGGCATCTTACTACGTTGCTCTATTCAGTTCAGGATGACTTTCAATAAGTACCTGATGCAGTTGCCATAGGAAACGAGCTTCTAATCCGATAACTCTGGATGATATCCTGTGCCTGCTGCTTAGATTCTAGGCGTATATATCCAGAATTAATAGAATCACATTAAACTCATTAAGAATCTGTTGAAGGCGAGCACCCTGTCGGAAGGCTGAATCACGGATGGTACAGTGCTGATAATGGGTTGCGATTGAACTCCAAATACTAAACTCTTGGTTCTCTCGATAAAAAAGGATTAGAAGCAATCTTTATTAGATAAAATAAAGGGCATATCTGTGGCCGAACACGTGAGACTTTTAAGTGATACTTGGAGCTGTTTTCCAGTGCAGGTCTTTGCTTAGCTGGAAGTTCACCCTTTTTCTTTAAACATCAGCACGCTTCGAGATTCAACATAGCCTAACTGTGTTACTTGCTGGTGAGTTCCAGTTCCAAAATTTAAATTTTAAACCCCACATTAGCCGTCTGATCGACGATAAACTTCCAGGAAATATAATGCTTCATAACTGACGTATATGTAAATGTAATGCAATTTTATGAAAAATATCCACAGACTTGCCTAGTCCGAGTTAATTTTATTATGTTGCATAATCGATTGTGTTATGACACACCGGTGATAATTTTCAAACTTATATTATTCGATAGTTCAATATAGTTGTCGTAGACCCGAGTGTGTTTCATTCTGAATGCATTGCATTGTATAAAGGGAAGATAGTGCTTTTAATACATGCTTAGCAATTTGTTTGGTTTCTGTTTTGATAACATGTAAAAAAACAACTTATAATCAATGGTTTGACCTGCTTGGATACGTATGTAATCAAGCCATGTTAAGCATGGTGCATAGATGCCATCAATGCAGCCAAAAAGGGTCGGAAAACATCGATATGATCTTCATCGCAATGTACAATCCCAATTGATTATGCCATGACAAACACAAATAATTTTCAATGTAAGGCTATAATAACTTAATACAAATGACCTAGAAGCTTTTTAAGACAATAGCCTCCTTTCAGTAGACTAATTACCACTATTAGATCTATTATACCAAGGAACAAAAGGTTATTTGGAAAACAGCAGCACATTGTAAACAACTTTCTATAGTTGCATACAAGTTGAACTATTAATAGGCACTAAATCACATTAAAACGAGTAAATAACGAACAAAGAGCGAAAAGAAAAGGAAAATGATTTATCCAATTTTCTTTATTGTGTATTTGTCTGTATACACATTGTTGTATAACACTGAGTTGTTTATGAATTAATTAGATTGATCTTTGATGTTGTTGTGAGACGAAAGGTGCTGTCTATAATTGGATTTTTTTTCGCTTATCTAATTTTAGGAACGCCATTGACTTAAAAATAGTAGGCAAGAGCTCAGTACCATTGCCACAAAAATCTAAATTTCCATGAAAAGGTCAGTTGCTCATTTGAAATTAGTTGTTTCACCTTGTGAAGGAGATATATGGTCAAAATCCCAAAAATGTATAGAGATATATCAGTCGGTCGAGTAGTGCCTATAATAAAACATCATTATTTGCGAAAAAATCCACACACAATTAAAGACAAATTTCCATACAAACTTGTGTAATATATATGAAAGAGTATATTAATATTATATTAAAGATTTCTTTGTTATATGTTTCTCTTAGATTCTAACTCTTCCTCTCCAGCGCTAATTTAACTCGCTTGGTAACCCTAGAAGTTTACACATCAAATATAAACCATGGTGTACCCTAATATTCAGATTGGGATATAGTTTACAAAAAGCAAAACCTTTGGGAAAACGCTATAAAATTTTAACTACGGTCCTTTAGCCGTTATTATTATTTTTTTATTTTTCACAATCGTTCGTTTCATGACACCCAGGTTATTATTTTTAACCAAGGACATACGGTACATGGAATCGGGAAGAGAACACCGCTTATCTACACTTTGAGATGAACAGCTACATGTATTCCAATTTATAATGCGCAGCAATTAATATTACTTTAGGCACTATATTCTCTGAAATGTTACGTAAAACGGTAAACGATGAAACCACTAAAACTTCATTGCGTAAACGCAACAATTTTGAATCTTCTGTTATCGAATCATACAAACCAAAGGCATTGCCAGCTTGTCCAGGGGGACAATTCGAAGTTTTGACACTAAAACCAGAGTCGAAAAGACAATTTTAAATGATTGTTAGGTTAATATAATAGATATCTTCTAGGGCTTACGGTGGGGCAACTGCACCCGCTGCCCCCTTTCGATGGTATACCCTTGTGTAATATAGATGAACGAGTATATGACAATCCATTGCATATTACAGCATACCTGAAGAATGTATCTGTATAAATGGTGGTGCAAGGCGTACACAAACTTTGCCAAAAAATTGGTGGTACATTTATTATGTTGACCACTGTTCAATTTGCTTTCAAACTACATCTCATTGGTTAAACATTTCGTTGCTATATGATTTTTGTTTTAGATTCTAAATATTTAGGCAGTGCTCTGTTATATTTTGCAAGTGAACCAAAATGCTCCACCAATAATTTATCCCGCTTGATAACCATACAAGTTTGCCCATCAAAACCAAATTAAGGTGTACCGGAATCATTCTGTCTTGACAATGTGTTTGCCAATTTTGCTACAGGTTTTCGGGTCCAGCACTGTGACTTTTCATCCTTCTCAGACCGTGATGGCATAATTATTGAGTTCGACAGCAAACCCATCTCCACTAAGTCCAGAATAGTGTATAAGCCCATGACTGACCTTGGTTTTCTTCAACTTTATGACATGCTGGAGAAGTTTGGAATCCTTTTGGAGACTATTTAGGTGGCTGTAGATAGATCATTTCCTTTAAAGACAAAATTGTCCTCTAGGGGAGGTCCATGTAGAACAGCTATAAATTGGTTTAATGATAATCTCCTCAATATGCGTGATAGGCTGGAAACTCTGGCGGCAATCAATAAAGCTAAGCCGAACCTCATTACAGCGAACATGATCAGAGATTATAGGAAAGTTAACGCCAAGAAGTTTCCGGAGCCAAAAAACAAGCTCATGATAATTTTATAACCCAATCTCCCAACTCTCAAAGATCAATGTAGCAAATCATCAATAGTAATAAACCTAGTCCTTCTATTGAAACTTCTCATTCCTTGATTACAAATTCTGATGATTGTTTTGCTGGCACTGCGGAAGAAGTGATTTCAACCCTCCCTGTTGAGTCAAGAAGTTTCTCTGAATCCCTAATGCTGCCCTCCTAGAGAGGATCTCAGTTTTGCATTTAATACAGTTGGGTAAAATAACGTTGAAACAAAAAACAACACAAAAAGTAAAGATAGCTTTGACATAAACATTAAAATAGTCAAATCCCTAAAAAATATTATCATTTACCCTTTGATAATAAATTTTTTTCTAAACGAATGGAAAAGGACTTCTACGGACTGCAAAAATAAATGTGGCGACTAATTCGAACACAAAGAAAAGAAGTCAGTGAGCTGGTGGAAACAAACCGCATAACCAACGAAAAGTGGATACATTACCTTAGTGAGCTTTTCAGAGCGAACAATGCCGAGATCGAATTGAGAACACCCGAGGTAGTTGTAAGCGAGAGTATACAGGTTGAAACCATAGATATCATTACAGCACTTCAGAGACTTAAGAACAGAAAAAGCCCAGGACAAGATGGCCTCCCGAATGAGCTACTTAAGTACGGTGGCCAGCGCCTCACAGAGGAGTTGACAAAGTTGGTTCAAACAATTCTTTGTCATCACAAAATACCGGACGAATGGCTCACTAGTACAATCATTCCTTTGTTCCAAAAGGGAGACAAAAAACAACCGTCGAACTACAGAGGAATAAATCTCTTAAACACAACCCTTAAACTAACAACTAGGGTAATAACGAACAAAATTCACAGCCCTACATCATTGGCAGACGAGCAACAAGGCTTCAGGTCAGGAAGGTCATGCACGGATGCGGTATTCGTCATAAGACAGGTGACAGAAAAGTCCATAGAATTCAATAAACCGGCATATATGTGCTTTATCGATCTACAAAAGGCATTCGATTGTGTAGAATTGAGAGATGTCGTGCATCTTCTATATAATAGGCAAATTCCTCACAACATTATTAAAACAATAGAAGATGTATACACGGCGAATCAAATCCGAGCTAAAATAAATGGAAATCTCAGCGAGCTAATACCTGTGGGACGTGGTATCCGACAAGGGGACTCCCTAAGTCCACTCTTGTTTAACATCATAATGGACGAGATAATAAATGCTGTGCGTTCGTTGAAAGGATATAAGATGGGAGATTGGGATGTTAACATTCTTTGCTTCGCTGACGATGCAGTTCTGCTGGCAGAAAGTGAAGACGATCTGCAGCCATTGTTACACCGATTCAACTGCACCGCAAAATCATTCAACATGACCATATCAGCTCCAAAAACAAAATGTATGACGGCATCAAGTATACCATTGAGATGTAAACTGGAAATGATGGGAATGTTGTACAGCAGGAAATGAAGTTTAAGTATCTCGGCATATCAATTTCGGGATATGGTGATATCGAGGCCGAAGTAAGGGAACAAACACTGAAAGCAGCAAGAATAGCAGGATGCCTGAACGACACGATATGGCGAAACAGAAATATCGGAACAGAAACCAAGTCCAGAATATATAAGTCAGTTATCAGACCAATTATGACATATACAGCTGAAACCCGGCCCGATACATCCAAAACTAAACAACTGAAATGAGGGTACTACGTAGGCAAAACACTTTGCGACAGAGAAAGGAGCGAAAATATACGAAGAATGTGCAGGGTAGAGAACATAAATGACTGGGTGCTGAGCAGGAAGGTGGAATGGAACGAGCATATTGACAGAATTGATGACCGGAGAATTGTAAGGCTTACGCGTGACAAATCACCACTGGGTCGTAGGAGCGCGGGACGCCCCCGAAAGAGATGGAGCGATAACTTGACTGCACGGTAGACAGAGTGATCAGAAGAAAACAGGTGTGTCGCCTAAACTAATGTAGGAAGAATAAGAAGAAGACCCTTTGATAAAGATTATAAACTTGCGTATTAATGCTGGGACATTCCCAGCCACTTTGAAGACTGCAAAGGCAATCCCCATCTATAAGAGTAAAGGCTCCAGGAATGAACCAACCACTATAGGTCTATCAATACTGCCTATATTCTCTAAGATATTGGAGAAAATACTTAATCAATAAATCAAGGAATACTTTGAATCTAAGAACCTATTTTTTCAAAACCAGTTTGGTTTTCGTGTCGGTGTGCCACAAACACACTGGCTTCTCATATTCTTGAAGAATATGAGAAAAATTGCGACACTTTTGCTCCATTTTTTGACCTAACAAAAGCCTTTGACTGCGTTTCACATCCTATTCTATTAGAGAAGCTTAAGTTTTACAAATTTCACCCTGACAGCGTCAATATGTTTGAGTCATATCTGGATGGTAGAGCCCAGTATGTATCTTTTAATGGTCATTAATTAACAACAAGACAGATTAAGCATGGAGTTCCCCTAGGCTCGATGCTTGGACCTATCCTTTTTCTTATTTATGTAAATGACCTTGTCAATGCTGTGCCTGATGTAAAATTGTTGCTCTTTGCCCATGACACGACCATTTGCTTCACATATAGACGCGACTTGTATTGTCTCCAACATCTATAATAGAGTGGAATCCTGGTTTGTAGCAACAAATTGTCCTTAAACAGTGCAAAACCACAGACACTGAATTTTTCACTATCACAAAGAGCTCCTAGGCCAGAGGAGGCTACTGCAAGTTTTCTTGGGGTCTGCCTCGAGCCTCGACCCCGGTATGACTTGGGCTGAACTATAAATAGGCTATGTGATAGACTCTCTACTATTATGTTTCTAGACTGGGGCCACTCTGGGGGGCACTCGGCACATGCTGACCTGGTGTTTGGTTTGCAATGCAAGTGTGTGAGAATAATAGCGGGGCTCCAGTATCGGGAATGTTATAGAGAGTTTTGTGCAGTTGCGCATTATGGCATTACCTTCTCTCTATATTTACCAGTGCCTGTGTTTCATTAAAAATAACTTGACTCTATACCACTCCCACAGTGACGTGCACAGTTATCCAACCAGACGGCGGCACAGTATTGTTATGGGTCTCATCGGCTCTCGAGAACCAGGGATGGAACGGGCTATCTATGACTGACTTTCGATGTTCTGCCACACAGTGTTGATAAGGACATATTCAGGGCGCGCCTGAGGAGCTTTCTTCTGACAAAGGCTTTTTACTCTTTTCAGGACTACCTCGACTCTAATCTTGAGGCACTTTAGCTTCTGGTGATAGTGAACCTTCTTTTATTATTAATTGTTTTTTACAGATTTTAACAGATTAAATTTTAATTTGTATTTGTAAATTTTTAATTTTAGTTATTGTAATGTATTACATTAATTATGCGCATTTGTATTGAATGTACTGTACTGAATTGTATTTTCTTTCTGATTGTGACATGTGTGATACTATTTGTAATTTACATTAATAAATGATGATGATGATGATTCGAGATTCTTTGGAGAAAACGTAATAAAAATTAAGAAAAATTAACCACGTTTCTTTAGCGGCTATTTTTTTTACTTCTCACAATGGTTCGTTTTATGACCCACATGTTATTATTTTCAATATACCCAAAGGCATGCGGTCCATGGAAGCGAGGGAAGTACCGCTTCCCTAAACTGTGAGATGAAAAAAAAATGTTTTTTAATTTCTAAAGTACAGCAATTAATATTAATTAAGGCGCCATATTCTCTCTGAAATATTACGTAAACGATATAACTGTACTAAACATTAATTGCGTAAACCCAACAAATTTAAAGCTTCTGTTTCATCGAATCCTTCGTAACCCAAATTAACTCAAACTTCCATACAAAGTCTTGTATAATATATATGAAAAATGCACCTGTCCAGATAGTGGTGCAAGACACACACAAACTTTGTCAAACAAATTGGTGTTCTACTTATTATGGTGACCACAGTATAATTTGCTCTCTACTAAATCTCATTAGTTAACAATTTCTGTATTATGTCCATCGATAATCTAATCAGATTGGTAACCACATCAAAACTAAATCAAGGTGTACCCAATTATTCCAGATTCAGGTAGATAGTTTACATAAAGCGAAACTTTTGAGAAAACGCTACAAATTTTAATATAAATTAACCAGGTTTCTTTAGCGGTTAATTTTTTTACTTTTCACAATCGTATGTCTTATGCCACATATGTTAATATAATATCACCCAAGCACATGCGTTCCATGGAAGCGAGGAAAACACTTGAAGCATTAAAAAATAAATGATTTTTGTGTTCTTTTTTGCAATGATTGGGCTATCTGCTGTGCTTGTAAACAATAATAATATTGAAAACTGTGTTTGTATTGTGTGCTGTTCATTAAAAAAAGTATTTTCAAGTCGAAGTTGTGAATGAGTTATTAATTTATTAAGTTATTAATTTTGCAGGCTAATGAACCCAATAGAGACAAAAATGGAAAAGTCAGCAAAGAAATTTACCAGGCATATTTACCTGAGTTATTATAAAAAGCATAAATGATTAATTGGCTGTAAAATTATGTTTAGGAACCAAGGAATTTTTAATGGTAACTAAAATCATATGTCTCGATATCGAATCTCCAAGTAGGTACGCAAATATGTTTTATAACTTTATCGAATCGCTTACCCTTCCACAAATTTCACCGCACGCCACCGAATATAACTAGAAAATTGCTCAATATAACTGTTGCGGACACAGCTAAAAGTTCCTTGGGAACCCCATAGCACATTTGAAGCAAATGTCCATACTTGCATCCAAACCGAGCTTTTAATAGGTACTAATTATTAACATCAAAACCCCTAACGAAGCTCTAGTTGCTGGAGCAATCAATTGAGATAGTTTTTGCAGCATTAGGTGACCAAATCGAGTTCAATATTGTAAGTTCAAGTGAAGATTTGTATTCTGAGAGGAAACATAAATTACTTACTTCGAAATAATGTATTACAACGTACGATCTCGATGTTTGCTTTTCTGAAATAACATTCATGATTTCATAACGTATTTATTTAAGCATAATTGTTTGTAAGGTTACGTAGGATAAGACTTTTCTGCGAGCGACTACACTAAAATATTTTCCTTCCTTTCAATTTACAAGATGACGTTTGCCCGAGGATATTAAAAATTTAGCCGAAGAAAAAAACAAGAAGGTTTTGGCAGTTTGGGTTAGTATGGAAGGATATATTTATATGAGTGCAAGTAGGATCTGGCTTACATGGCACAGGAATAAGATTGAGATTATATTAATGTTAACCACAACAGTCAAGTTATGAAACATACTTGAGGTTTATTAAATGTTGTTATTTTGTATTTGGTATTAAATATCATGGCTATATGAGATAAAAACTCAAACAACCGTAGTTTATTATCCAAACAAAAATGGGTTAGTTATTGCATTTCCATAATGCGACTGTACATGATAGAAATCTTCTCAATTTGCCTAGGAATCTTTTGGTTACTGGATGAAATAAATCAGAATAATTTATATTTATTACATTTCTTAATTCCCAACCAACTACATAGTTTATAAGAGGGCCTATAAAATAAAAAAATACAATAATTAATATAAGTTTAAAAAGTAATGAAGTGGATATATAAATGTTAAGATAAAGTATTAGAAAAAAATGTGGTTTTTATACAATAAGGTAAGTGAAATGAGATTTAATTTTTCTTAAGTTTTTTAGACAATATTAAAGTTTTAATGACAAACATTTCAATAGTTTTTGGTAAATGAATATAAATTTCTATATACAAATGATTCAGAGTGACGTTGACATGCTCCAGCCAATATTTGATTGATTAAATAGTATATTATTTTATATGGAGGAAAAGTGATACTTTTCATGGCGCGCTAGTGTTTAACAGCCGAACGGAGTGAGGCTGGTAATAGAGAGCAAGTCATGAAAAGAAACTTTTCCTCCAAATAAAATATGCTGTTTTTTCTTCAAATGTCGACAAATTAATGCAAAAACATCTCTTTTTAATAGTAATAATATCTAATTATTATTAAAGGTAAGTGGGTTCGCAAGGGCAAGGCGGCTTAGACCGATGTCGGTGAATAGGCACAGTAATGTAACATAAAGCTGTCAGTGGACACTGTCAACAATAATTATTTTTTTTAAATTTGCGCCTCCGATTGCGATTTAATTCCGTATTGATAAGCAGATATTGAGTAAGTTCGATGATTAAATAATAACCAATTTGTTCCTAAATTAGTGATTTTTAGAAATGCAGTCACAAATTGAGTGATAAATACAAATTGTAGTTTAATAAATCTTGAGTTGTTGACGCTTATTTTGTTGTCTGTTTGTATTGTATCTATGTTGCTATGACAACACTTTTACCTCGGCCGGCGGAAAAGTGAAAAGTAAAGCTCCGGCGGAGGAAAAACGAAACTTCACGGCCGCCTACACAGTCGAGTAATGACGGATTTACTGACGTTTGAAGAAAAATAGTATATTATTTTATATGGAGGAAAAGTGATACTTTACATGGCACGCTCGTGTTTAACAGCCGAACGGAGTGAGGCTGGTAATAGAGAGCAAGCCATGAAAAGTAACTTTTCCTCCAAATAAAATATGCTGTTTTTTCTTCAAATGTCGACAAATTAATGCAAAAACATCTCTTTTTAATAGTAATAATATCTAATTATTATTAAAGATAAATGGGTTCGCAAGGCGGCTTAGACCACGGTCGTAGGTGGCCTTGCTTAGACCGGTGTCGGTGAATTTGTAACATGAAGCTGTCAGTGGACTCTGTCAACAATAATTATTTTTTAAAGATTGCGTCTCCGATTGCGTTTTAATCCCGTATTGATAAGCAGTTATTGAGTAAGTTCGATTAAATAATAACCAATTAGTTCCTAAATTAGTGATTTTTAGAAATGCAGTCATAAATTGAGTGAAATACAAATTGTAGTTTAATAAATCTTGAGTTGTTGACGCTTATTTTGTTGTCTTTTTGTATTGTATCTATGTTGCTATGACAACACTTTTACCTCCGCCGGCGGAAAAGTGAAAAGTAAAGCTCCGGCGGAGGAAAAACGAAACTCCACGGCCGCCTACACAGTCGAGTAATGACGGATTTACTGACGTTTGAAGAAAAAAAACGTTTACTACAGACGGTCGAGAAATTTAGCTTTCGGGGAAATCTTAAAACATCGTTATAATAACAAAACTTTTAAAGTAATTTTATCAAAAAACAGTAAACTAAAGTGGGACTAAACAGCCAGTATATTAATTTTTGAAAAAAAATCAACCTAAACCGAAAAATTTGTAACGCCTAACCTAACAAAAATTTAAACCGTCAAAGAAAATTCCTAAAGCTTGTTAAAATCGTACCAAGCATAAATTATTG
>MU182427.1:248877-261822 GCA_016904865.1 Pissodes strobi | reverse complement strand
AACCCTTACCAGCGACTGAGACTCATCACCGCAGACAGGAGCAGATTACAGCAATTAATCAAGACCTGGAGTTCAAACTTGGGGCGACCGAAATTTGGTCCAGTTCAATGCAGCAAAGACCCAAGCAGCAACGTTTACTAAGAGGGCCAATACAGCGGGCCCTGACATCATTATGGCAGGATCGACCATTCCTTCATCCTCGTCAATCTGGCTGCTGCAGCAATATGTCATGGCATGACCATGTTGCTAACATCGCAAAATCAGCCTCCCAGAAGCTTGGTGCGCTATTTCGCAACAAAAAACTCTATACACCGCAGCAGTTGCTCTTGCTGTACAAAGCGCAAATAAGACCGTGCTTAGAATATTGCTCACATATCTGGGGTGCCGCACCAAAGCATACCCCAAAGTTGCTGGATTCCATTCAGAAGAGGGCTGTGCGTCTCGTCGGCGATCCGGAGTTGACCCGGAATCTGGATAGTCTGGAACATCGCAGACATGTGGCCGAGATGTCTCTGTTTTACAGGTACTTTCACGGCAGATGTTCCCAGGATTTGGCCCGCGTAATCCCGCCCCTGGCAGCTCCTGTCAGACAGTCCCGACAGACGGCAGGAGCGCACCAGTTCGTCGTACAACTAGAAACACCTAGAACTTCGCTTTACCAGAGCTCCTTTGTCTGGCGCACTGCATCACTGTGGAACTCACTTCCAGGACATCTGTTTCCCACTAATTACAACCTACAAATATTCAAAAACCGTGTCAATCAACATCTTCGCACACACACCGCTCGTCGAGCTCCATAGGATCTCCCTTTAGTGTGTGTGCCACAGCCATAAAAAAAAAGGTAAAAATGTTTCATAAATAGCAGTTTATATAGAAATTATAAAAATATATATAAAAGTGGATTAACGGTAACACCAGCATGTGTAAAATAATCTTCATATTTTAGATTTTTTGAGACCTAAATTAGCTCTAACTTGCAATGAAATAAAAATTCGGTCCGGGAGTTTTTATACGGACTATACGTGTTGGCTATGGTAATGCCACAAAAGAGTAAAGTTATATAAAATTTACATCGTTAGAAGATAAGAGCAGGGAACATCAAATGTCCTGCTGTCGTCACAGCATAAGTCTGCCAATCACCTACACGGTATAAACAAAGCCATTACCGAGCACAGAATATTAAGTGTACTGCTGTTGCGAAACATATCGAATATTAATGCTTCTACCGTCAATGGGTATAATTATTTTAATAATTTTTGGTATAGGTACTCTAAAAAAAGTGAAGTAATATATTTACATGTCAACAAGGCAATCATAAGAGAAGGTTCTAACAGGATTTAACTGAATTTAAAAACAACATAAGCAAGAAATATTTTTTTTACCAATAATCTTCAAAATATATCAAAAACAGCAAATCAGATGAGATGTTATATGGATTTTCTACTTACTGGGCATGTGCAGACCGATTTTTATAAAATTTCATTTAAGATAGATGAAAGTTAACCATGTTTTAAACTATGTCTTAATTATGTCAGTTGCAACCCTATAAATCCCCGGGAGTAGATGGAATCTTTAAAGCCTTGTTACAACAAGGTATAGAGCACCTACTGCCACATATTCAATAAATCTTCCCAGCCAGCTTTGCACTGGGCTACATTCCCAAAAACTGGAGGAAAATTGAGGTAGCGTTCATACCAAAGACAGGGCGACGATCACAAGAGGAACCAAAGTCTTACCGCCCCATTAGCTTCACCTCCTGTCTTTTTAAAATGATGGAAAAGATCATCGATAGGCACGTCAGAAGCAAGTTCCTTTCTAATGATCCACTGCATGCAAAACAATTCGCATACCAACCATCTACCACTCATGCTCTTCAAAATCTCGTCCGCGATATAGAGGCATGCATTACTAGACATAGAGGGTGCATTTGACAACACCTCACATGAATCCATTCAGCGCGCCACAAACCCCAGAGGAGTGGAACCAACCACTACATAATGGATAAAATCCATGCTAACCAGCCGTGAAGTCACCGCGACTATTGAAGAAACAGCCGTCTCAGTCAAAGTAATAAAGGGATGCCCTGAAGGAGGGGTCGTATCACCCATGCTCTGGTCTCTGGTGGTTGACGATCTAGTGGTAAGACTGACTGAAGCACGCTTTGAAGTACAAGGTTACGCAGATGACCTAGTTATAATAATAAGAAGTAAGCATGACAACGTTCTCTCAGAACGTATGCCAAGTGCACTCAAACCTTGTCAGCACATGGTGTACACACAGGAAAGACTAAATTAATGTCAACCCAAGCAAAACCCTAGTGATCTAATTCACAAAAAAGAAGGAAGCTGAACCTTAAAGCATCCACTTTGGGAGGGACAACGGTACAACGGTTTCAAAAGAGGTTAAGTATCTTGGCATCGTTCTTAACCGAAAACTAACCTGGAACCCACACCTGGAAAGAACTATCACGACGACACTTTGGTAAAACATAGGGCCTAATACCCTCCATCATCTGGTGGTCCTATAGCACTGTTGTAAAGCCTATTATAACCTACACCTGCTAGTGGGGTAAGTAAAAACATAAGAAATAACAACACAGCAAAAGCCAACAAGAGTACAAAGGCTCGCCTGTCTGGGTATAACAGGGGCTATGAAAACGTGCCCCACTGCAGCTCTGGAAGTTTGACCTCCCTCCGCTGCACATATGCATATAAAAGGAGGTCTGGACCAGTGCGTATAGAGTCACTCAGACATAAAACTGAAGTCAGGAAATCTGACTGGTCACCTTAAAATTCTGAAGGACATCCAGAGAGAGGCGATAGCCAAACCAACCGGAAACAAAGCTCCATTTTGATCGCTCCTTTGAAGTGGTAACTGAAGACCGCAATACTACAGGAGAAATACTAAAACAACTAAAGGGGGGATCACTTGTCTGGTACATAGATGGACGAAAGATGAAAGAAGGAGTGGGATCCGGAATTTATGGACCTAGGTGTCCAATTTTTGCACCTTTCGGAAACATTCCCACAATCTCTCAAGTAAAACTAAAAGCTATCAATTTAGCCATCTCTGAATGTGCCAAAATAGGCCTAAGAGGTGCAAAGATCTATATCCTATCAGGTATAGCCTTAAAAGCTCTAGCAGCTAGCAGAATCAACTCCCGGCCAGTGTGGGATTGTCGGATGGCTGCAGATCAACTGGCAAACAGAAACCAGAAACAGACTCACACTAATGTGGGCACCAGGACACGAGAGTGTGAAAGGCAACGAAGCCGTTGACCAGCTCGCACGGAATGGTGCTCAGACTGCCTTTTGCGGGCCTGAACCATTCTGTGGCATCACTATAGAGGGCACGACAATGCCCTTGTGGCACCTGGAGATCTACAAAAGCTCAATCCTTGAAATATTCTGAGGTTCTCGAAAGAGATAGGAATTTTCGTGTAAAATAGAAAGGTATACACAAAAGATCACTTGTGGTCGGCGTGTTGAAGTTGCATGAATGCTCCAATTTCTGCTGACGAACTTTTAAGACTAAGCTATTTTATTTCTTAAATTAAATTATTTCTCTGTATGAACCCACCCTAACAACACTCTCTGAACACTCTCCTCAGGAAAAGCTCTAACGCAAAACCAAAAATGAGATCGATTTCATATTATCAAATAACAGAAAAATGTATATAAACGTCTCAGTAGTAAATCATAGGCTGATAAAAGCATTCCTTAGCTTCAACCTCAAAATAGAAAGAAAACAAATTCATTGGCACAGACAAGTGTTCTGACGAACTTAAAGAGAGAAAAACGGAGTATCAGAAAGAATTAGAAAAGAAAATAGAACCACCAAAAAATTTAAATAAAATGGATATCAATGAACTTGCCATAAAATTACTACTAACATCCATATCGCGGTCAAGAAGACTTGCACGAAATCAAGAAATGAAAAAAAAAACCTAATGTACAGCCACAGGCACTGCAATTTATGGAACAAAGAAAAATAACTCACAGAGAAACATCAGAATATCCAGAATTAAATAAAATAATTCATAACGAGGCAAGAAAGGACATTTGAACGTATAACACTAAAACGATCGAAAACGCAAGAGAAGACAATGCAAACATGAGGGCTTCAAGATCTAAACTATCTTTAGGCAAACACATGATTACCAAAATAAATGACCTGCAGGGGAACATAATCTGGGACAATAGAAGTATAACTGAGCACACTAAGGTGTTTTATACCCCTTTCTACGCCTCTATTAGACTTGATTCAAGAGTTACAAACACGGTTATCTGCAATGTGGGAGGGGAAGACGTTCCAGAAATATCAAAACAGGAAATACAGGCTGCTCTCAAGCAAATCACATGTGAAATGTTAAGAATGGGAGGAACAAGAAGGTAAAATTCCGGACGTGTGGCAAAACGCTTTAAAAAAAGGAGACAATGGCTATATCGAAAATGATCGACCAGTTCGCTTTCTCTCTTACCTGTATAAACTTCTAATGATGACGCATATCAACCAGAGAAACAAACAGGGTTGCAAGGAGTTTAGCACCATAGACCACCCACAAATCGTTGGGACATTAATAGAAAAAACAACCGGGGTTCATATTCCTGAGACTTATCTAATAATCTAATATTAAATATATATGACCCACTTCTCTTTTTCCGGAGGACAATGAAATAAAGGATATTATAAAACAAAAATCAAAACTCTACAATGTTACATGGATACTCATTGTTGGATTTTACCCGAAATTAATGGGAGAGTATTACTAGACTATGTACAGTATTTAATACAGCGATGGCCAAAGGTCTGGATAAATATTCATATCTTTGGAGCAAGCAACTTTTTAAAAAAACACTGAAACACGGTAACTGATTTTGAGTTTTTCACATTTTTTGGTTAAAAAATTTTTCCCAACCCCCTAATCCCCAGTTACCCCAACTTTTTTTTTCAAATGGAAACCTATGTCTTGTGGGGGCTCATGAAAAATGGATTCCAGCCATACCAAGTAAACAAGTTTTATGTTTGCAATAACCGGGATTATAGAACCTTATAAAATAACTACTGTAGTGAGGGACTATTGGGAAAAATTAATAACAGATAAAGAATTTGAACCGTTATTATTGTTGCTAGAGCAAAAATAAGGTAATTTGAGCCATTATTATTGTTACTATAGCAAAAAACAAGGTATTTGTGTGTCTTTTTTCATCTACCAGGCTATTCAGGATAATTGTTTACTTTAGTTGTAAATCGGAAGTCTTAATATTAATATCGTGTCAAAAACCAAAATTTAAAAATAACAATGATATTGTCGGAAAGGCAGCGTATCGAAATTTTGATACTACTTGGATGTGGAGACAAAATAAGAAGTCAACGTGAAATGTGTGATTTATTTAATGCAAAATATCCCGAAAACCAAATCCCACAAGGGACAGTTAATAAAATATTTCACAAATTTGATGAACACGTTACACGTGATTTGTCCAAGTTGCTTTGGATGACGATAAAAAATTGGACATAGCATTAGAAATTGCTGAAAATTCTCATACTTCAAAGGCTCCATTGGCTCATAGTCAGGATATTCCTCGAATTACAATTCGAAGGTTTTTAGAAAAAGAGAAATATCATCCGTATAAGGTATGCCTTCTTCAAAAGCTATTGGAAGACGATTATAATAGGCGTTTGGAATTTTGTTAGGAAATGATGAGACGGTGTGACGACAACAATGACTTTCCACTGGATATAATTTTTTCGGATGAGGCTACGTTCTATTTAAATGGAGTGGTTAATAAGCACAATTATCGCTTTTAGTCTCAGCAAAATCCACACTGGATATCAGAAGCGCATACGCAGCGTCCTCAAAAAGTTAATGTATGGGCAGGTATTATCAACAATAGAATTTTGGGTCCATTTTTTTTAAAGAAAACCTTACGCTACTTAGACTGCTTAACATTCGAACTGATACCTGCGCTAGCTCAGATTTTTCGTCATAGAATAGATCCAGATATGAACGAATTTTGTTCCAACAAGGTGGCACTCCTCCACATTTTGGTATTAATGTTCGCAGGTACTTAGATCAAATTTGGCCAAATCGCTGGATTGGGAGACGCGGTACAATTGATTGGCCACCAAGATCCCCCGACTTAGCGCCGCTAGATTACTTTCTTTGGGGATATTTGAAAGAAAGAGTTTATCAGGATAGACCGGACAATATTGAAGATATAAAGCACAAAATCACGGCGGAGATACGTAATATATCACCTGAAGTCATTCGTAATGCTGTGGACGGCATTTACTATCGCCTAGGATAATGTCAGACAATAAATGGAGGACATTTTCAGCATTTGCGGCATTAAATCACCTGTGAATAGAATTTAATAAAGTTTAATTTTATAAAAACGTTTTAATTTATAAATAAAAAAAAACCTGGTTATTGCAAACATAAAACTTGTTTATGTGGTATGGCTGGATTCCATTTTTCATGTGCTTTTCAACGAGCCCCTACAAGACTTAGGTTTCCATTTGAAAAAAAAGTTGGGAATTTTGTTTTTATTTAACCGAAAAATGTGAAAAACTCAAAATTGTTTTTTGAAAACATTGCTTGCTCAAAAGATATGAATTTTATTCCAGGCCTGTATTAAATACTGTACATAGTCTAGTAATACTCTCCCATTAATTTCGGGTAAAATCCAACAATGAGTATCCATGTCACGTTATAGAGCCCCACTACTGAGCACATAATCAATGAATATATTTATTCGAATGTTTTCGGGTGGGTAAAGACATACAGATATATTTCCTAAATGAGATATTTGCTCGTAATTTTTCATTTAATTGTACTATACAAATCTAATCTCTTTCGTTCATGACATCCTCCCAAATTTCATTACAGTAAAAACGTCCGACTTCTTTTATATCGTTCCCTTTACACAGCTCATCAAATTCATTACATGAGAGGACAAAAAAAACGTCCTAAATGTTTCACGAATAAGGAAGCTCCTGGA
Organism: Pissodes strobi; assembly: GCA_016904865.1. Taxonomy (NCBI): domain Eukaryota; kingdom Metazoa; phylum Arthropoda; class Insecta; order Coleoptera; family Curculionidae; genus Pissodes; species Pissodes strobi. Next base: position 254,818 of record MU182427.1, on the reverse strand, counting down.
TCCCTACATTTCCTTTTGTTATCTGCGTTCGTCTTTCCTTATCCTTTCTGGCTTAAAGTGATAAACTCGTTTACTTTTGAAGAGAAACCATAAAAATGTTATTGTTCCGGCTACATTAAGTATATAAAATAAATAGGATGGGAAAGTGGGTTTAAGAAGAATAGAAATAAACCTATTTCGTTTGAGCTACTGAATCCGTCCTTAGTCAGGAGGAACACTATAAAAAGCTGAGTAATTATTTGTCAAATGCTGGCAGTAGAATTTATGTTTTAGAAGCCTAATAAAGAGATAAAGATAAATTTAGAGCAGCCGCAAATGTGCATATCTATAATTTGTTCTCTCAAAACTAACGAAAAAAAAAGGACACTAGAGCACATTATAATAATTTTAGATTAGGAAGGTACATTTTCAACTAACTACAATAAATATATATAAAAAGAGACAGGGCGAAAAGGAGACTTACATTAACTTTATCGCTCATCCCTTTGAGCCTCTGGATGAACTCCGTTGTTGACTTTGCCCTTTCCGACAACTGCTGCAGATTATGGGATAATTCCGTCTGGAAAAAAGACAAATGATATATTAGCAAAAGTTTATACAGCTACTTGTTCTGATCAAATATATTTTAATGTTAAAGGCATTGCAATGATGATATATCTCAGATTCGTCAATATTTTAAATTCCGGTCCTCAAATGAAATTTTCAGGCAGCCTTAGGGCCAACGGCCACAGCAATTGTTTTTCAAATACTGGGAGCTTTTTTATAGTTATTTTATTAAACAAAGCTTCAGCTTTTTTAGATTTTGGACTATTTTTGAAATAACACTGGTCAATAATCGGAAAAACCGGGACATTCAACATATCATCTCAGAAGGAAAAAATAACAGGGGTTCCAAAATGATTTTTGTTTGCCGAATTCTTTTTTTATCACAGTATACACAAATATATATTAAATTTTAGTGAGAATACGTCTCTTATTAAGAGTTACGTTCAAATTCTAAACTTCACGGCAAATAATAAACTTGGCAACGTTACTGTTCCTCTTCTTTCCATTCTAACCAGCTGGCTCACAGATAACTGGCCTTGAGGCTAAGCGCAGTGGGTGTTTCGGGTGGGACAGTTTTTACTTGAAAATAATGGAGAGACCGTCACAAAAGGGAGTATGCTTATCAGGTGAAAAAATCCTGACAGCTAATTGATAGGGTCAAGAGAGTGCTTAACCGTGGAAAACATGCGCTGGGGGTGGATAAAGACGATGCCATCAATTTATTTATTTAGCGTATGTCACCTTCAAATCACAGAGAGAAAGACAGTAATATAAATAAAAAATAAATACACAAATATACATAATATTAATCACAAACATACACTTAGGTCTAGAATATATTCAGTTGCACTGTGGGTCGCGTTCAGAAAATCTGTGAGATGGCCAGGGTAGGATCTCAGGGCATTCCTGTATAATGTGGTGGACCGTTTGTCTGTTGGCACCACAGTCACACTGTGGGGAGGGTATTTTTCCCCATTTGTGGAGCGAATCCGCATATCGACCGTGTCCTGTTCTAATCCTGTTGAGACTACACCATGTTTGACGGGGTAAGTCAAATCCCGGTATTTTGACATTGAGGTTAAGTACATTTCGAGCGTGATCTGGGGTCTTATCTCCCCATTCCGTTCGCAATGCCTCAGTGAGGGAAAAGCCGGAATCTTATAAGCTTTTTGCCCTAACGAGAGCAGGATGTCTGGACCGTAGCCTATTAAGTTCTATGCCATCGGATGTTGAGTGGATTGGCAGCTGCAAGTTCCCTTGAATTTTCTTGTACTCCCTGGCCAGTGCATTTTCTCTGAGCAGGTATGGTAGTGGAATATGACTCAGCACGGCAGCCAACGAGTGGGGGTGGACTTTAGCGTTCCCGAGATGATTCGCTTTGTGCGATTAAGTTCTACATCCACTTTCTTGATGTGAGCACTATTAAGCCATGCTGACGAGCAGTACTCTGCAGTATACTAGCCCCAAGGCAGAGCATCGTAGAATAGAAGTTGTGGAATCCCATGTGATACCACAAAGTTTCTGGATGATGTTATTTCTCGTTCGAATTTTAGCAGCTGTATTTGTGAGATGTTTTTTGTAGGTCAGGGTTCTGTCGAGGGTTACTCCTAAGTATTTTGGAGTTTTATTGAAAGGTAGAGTGATGTTATCGAGGCACACCTTAAGTTCTTTGTTGGCTAGTTTATTGCTCAGGTGGAAACACGAGGTCTCTGTTTTAGTTGAGCTGGGTTGGAGCCTCCATTTACGATAATAATTTCCTAGAATTACTCACCTAGTCAGTACTTCCTCACTGGCTACCATGCTCTTGTCTTGTGTGGCTATCGCCCAGTCGTCGGCATATCCAAACTTTTTTGATGTAGTCGCAGGCATATCCGCAATATATAGGTTGAAAAGTAGTGGGGCTAGCACTGAGCCTTGTGGGAGACCGTTATTGAGCTTCATTTGCCTGCTTTGGTTATTACCCAATGTAACTTGAAAAGGTCTGTTACTGAACATTTGATCTATGAGATTAGCTGTTTTTAGACAGGCTATGATTTGGATGAATTTAAAGATTAGACGTTGCCTCCATACACTGTCGTATGCTGCAGTTAAGTCGACAAACACTACCGATGTTTTTAGTTTTCTTTGGAAGCCGGCCTCTATATAACTAGTTACAGAAAGAACTTGGTCCGTGCAGCTCCGGTTTGGTCGAAAGCTTGCCTGCTCTATTGGGATGTTTTCAAGAATGGTTTGACTAATCCTATTATATATGAGCCTTCCGAGGAGCTTGTAGATCAAGCTAAGTAGGGCTATAGGGCGGTAGCTCTGAGGATCATTGCTAGGTTTGCCAGGTTTTAGTAAGGCGACGATGTTTGCCCTTTTTAGAAGGTGAGGCATGTTTCCTCTTTGTAGTATATCGGTGAATAATCTTGCTAGCCACTCTTTAGCATAACTTCCGCAGTGGAGAAGAAACTCCGGGTGTATACCATCAGTGTCTGGGGCTTTGCCATCTTTCACGTCTTTTCGTGCCATGGAAATGTCTTCAGTTGTAAAAGGTTGGCTGTATAGCGTGTTATCTTCGGATGCCTGTTTCAGTCCTGTAAGCCCCTTTTTAACTTTAATAGTGTGTGCTCGATCTCTTGGGGCTCTAGATGTTTTAGTGATATGAGTTGCAATTACGTTTGGTGAGATGGAGTTAGATACACGTAAGCTTTTGCTCCCACCACCCAGTTTTCGCAGTGATGACCATGCTTTACGGCTAGATCTTGTAAAGTCCAACTGCCTACGGGAGGCTTATAAATGTTATTTATTGTGGTTTCGCCAACTTTTACAATAACCTCATGTATCTCATTTGCTGTCGATTCTGATTTCAGAACAGCATTCTCTAACTCGCAGCGGACGTAAGTTGCTATTCCATAGAATTTGTGATAGGTGGTACCAATCAGGTCGTAGCCAGATATTTTACCTCTTGATCTCAGTTGCTCTGCATTTTCAGTGTGAGTTTCTTGGATTGCGACCACGTCAATATCGTTATTCAGTAAAATCTTGTGTAAAAACTGGCATTTGGCTCTGCTTATGTCTTCGCTGTTAAGTTGGAAAACTGGTCCAAGTTTTATTGTCGGTTGGTCTCCACAAAGACCAGTTTGACCGTTTTTTTTTCAGAAGTCATCTTGATTTGATATGTATTGTGCTATTTAGCCTTACTCAGGGTGCACGTGCAGTATTACTACTACGGACGCGAACTAGCATTACAACCCACTAGCACTATGCTATCAAGGTGCACCGTCATGGTGAAAATTGGCAGCGAATCTGCGGTGGCGAGAGTAGCCAAAGGCTGCCCCCAAGATGGGGTTTTATCGCCATTTCGTTGGTGATTAGTGCTGAGCGTTTTACTGCAGGAGCTGAATGAGACTGGCTTTTACACATTATCATTATCAATGACTAGAACATTGGACGTATACATAGAGTCATGTCTCAAGAATTTCACCTGATAAGGGAGATGGTGCCAGGGTGGAAATTGTAGGTGCTATAAGGACGGCACTCGCCAGTGCTCTTGAGAGACTGCTTGGTTTGCCACCCCTTCACCTATTCCTGTATGGCGTTGAGGTCTGCATACAGACTGCAGGCCTTGGTCAGCCAAGTGACAATATTAACTCTAGGGGACACTTCAAAGTTTGGAGAACGACATATGATGACATTAGATCAAATAGATCCCTCAGATTCCACATACCCGATAGGAATGCCTGGTTGGCGGCGAATCGCAGCCCGCGCCCAGTTAAAAGGATTATCTGGTACACAGACGGTTCCAAGACGGGGAGAGACATTGGAACGGGCGTATATGAGGAAACCAGCCCTTGTGATTAATCCAGAATCTATTAAGTGCCTTCAGAAGGAAGGATATTAACATTTACTCGAACAGTAGAGCTGCTCTGTGGACTCTTGAGTCTAATAGAGCTAATTCTGTGCTGGTATCTGAGAGTAGGGACGTCTTGGGGGCCTTGGCCAGGCATAATAGGGTCGGCCCGGTTTGGGTTCTGGAACACTGCCAAGCTGAATTGGTATGTGAGTGGGATACAATGCACCCAGACAGGTGGCTTACGTGTAAGGAATTTCGCGTCTGCATTGTAAAATTCATTCATTCATTCATTCTTCATTCAAGAGTTAATATGAGGGTCAGAAATATAATATTCTTTTCAAGTTGTTTTCGTTACAAAAATAGCGAACTTGAGACCTTAAGTGAAAAAGCCGTAAACTTGGCAACCTTTGCAATATCAGAGCCGTACCTAAATGCATTTTTTTATCGCCAGAGAAACAATTTCAAATATATTGTACTTTTTGCCTTACTCCTAAGGAGAAACGAAGGCGGAACCTTTAGTGAGAAAACCGGAATTTTGGCAACATCACCGATGATCGTTCCCGAGTGCCTGACGTCATCAAGTAATGACGTCATCTACAATTTTCTTAAATTGCAACCCCGTATTTTTGGCCTTGTGAAAAACACAAATATTATAATCATGGCAAATAAATTTGAAAAAATAAATAAAATTATTGAATTTGGTTTAGTGCAAGTTTCTTATTTATGAATTCATCCAAAAATTGTGGATATACCTATACATAAACGCACCTAGACATATTCTGACAATATTGTCAATTGTCACAAGAAGTATAAGAGATTAAGAAATTGTCACACATGTATATATTATAATGTGTGCGAAACGCTCGATTACGTTTTAAGCAGTGGATTTAAAAAAACCTAATTCCCTGCTGGGCATCTATAATGATTAATGATTGCTTAGACGGATGTCATACGCCTGAGGAATGGAGAGATACTATCATATGTCCCTTGTTAAAACCTAACAAGGATAAAAACACAGCTCTCGCATCGTGGCTGCGCAAAACCTTGGAAATGATGATAAAAAATCGTATTGAGTGGAAGTTGGAAATTGAGAAAAAATTCCCCAAATCACAGTTTGGGTTTAGGTCGGGTTCTAGTGGCTTTTCCTAAGGGTCAGATTGCGGGTGGTGTATTTTTAGATATATCAGTGGCATATAATAATGTAAATATTTACAAACTGTATGAAAAGGTGTGCTCGTTAGGTATCTCTGTACTCTGTATATTTGAAGAATCTGGTATTCGATATAATGTTTAATAAAACATTGCTCATCAAGGGATAGGATCGCAAAATTATTGGTCCTGGAATTTCCAGTAGGGGTCTAAGCCAGAGTTCCCTTATTATTCAATATTCAATCTTGGGAATTGAATGACATTATACCATACCAGGTTTCTCTGATACAGCATGCTGCTGATATGACTCTTATGTGTACAGGTACGGACATGCCCTCAGTTATTGATAAGATAAATGAGTCTGTGGGAAAACTAAACCAGTGGTTCATAGATTATGGTTTCTCGCTGTCT
>MU182427.1:193860-243345 GCA_016904865.1 Pissodes strobi | reverse complement strand
AAGTTCAAACTTGGGACAGGGTGATAATTAGTTAATAGCTTTATGAATTATTATATTTGACAATATACATGCAACAAAAAGAAACATATTTTTATAAATGGTCTTAGAAATATTACAACTCAAATTCTAGATTTTCAAAATACAAAGAACAAGTAGTATGTAGTGTTAACCAAACAATATTGAAGTTTTACTCATCCTATTTCTACGACTATATTCAACAATGTTTATTTACACCGTTGATTGGCTAATAGACGCCTATTAGTCAATCAACGTTTAGACACAATTTATCAACTCTTGATAAAATACTGATATTTGTATTGCAATGATATCTTGCTTGCTTTGAATTATTCACCCATCATGGGATGCGTCCACCTCATGAAACGTTGATCTTTGAATTATCACCTTTTTTTCATAAATTGTCTCAGAAATATTTATAATTCGACAAAATAGTTTAAAGAACTTAATTCTTTCTAGAATCATATACACTAGTTATTCTATAATATTCAAAAGACGGTCCTGTCTTTATACTAACTAACTATAGTTCCTTAATTCTTATTTTTATATTCATATTATAGACTTTATCAAACTTATGCATGTATGTATAAAGACGGTCCTGTCTTCTAATAGTTAATCTATATTACCAATATTGCAGTTTATTAAACTTTTATAAACTTTTAGAATTTAAAGGTATGACATCACGTTAATTGAAATTAAAGAAAACTATACGGTGCTGCTCTGTTATTTAAAATTATACCTGGAAATAGCGACTAAATCTAAGGTGATGGTGAGTAATTTTACATGAAGTTATATTTGAAATAATTTAATTCACTTAAAGCAATGCCTGTGGTACGATAATTATTGAAATTTGTAAATTCAGATGAATAAGTTAATCTACGGCTGGCATATTAAAATAAAAAGAACAACTTGTTAATAAAAGCCAAGTTACTAAAAAACTAACCACTCGATTAGAATTAACAGAAAACGTTAGTTAATTACTATACAAATTACGATATTTGTTATGATAATTTACACAGAAACTGGCGGATTATATAGAAGAAAGCCAATGCTGCTTAATCATAATGTGCAGAATAAATCGCTTATTATGCAACAAGTACGGTTACTAAAACTTACCTATAGTAGCAGAAGCAAAGTAATTGAAAATAAATCGTAAATAATTATGCCAATTAACAGAGAAACTGAAGTAAAGTAAACAAAAATAAATGGAAAGTAATTCGTTCTTAAACTCCCCAAACATGATCATGTTCCTTGCATAATATTGCGTATTACAATATGATATAAAAGAATATTGCGATTATAATATGATATAAAAGAACACCCTTCAAATTTAAGATCGTATACTTTAAAGTTATTGGAATAGTCAATTTTGATTAGGAAAAAATCTTTAGAATCGCCTTAAGCTAACGTGGAATTAAATCAGCGTTAATGCATTGATTAAAAAACGACAAAATAAAAATGCCCAAATTTATCTTACTTGGTGAAGAATTAAATAGGTAAAGGAAAAAATAAGATTTAAAGGTTGAATCAACCAGCAATAAAAATATAGAATAAAATTTGCTTTTCAAACTGTACGGTTCGCTCTGCTGGGTTGATCAAGAGGAACTCATGGCAGCTCTCCAGGCAACTCGCTGAAGGAAACGTACACGAAGAAACTTATTAGGTTCAAGAAGAAAGAACTCTTCGCGTACAAAAAAACTGTGTAGCATTAACATATTCATGCCTTTTGCTTAAAACCCAAGGCAGGGAACATTCACAGGAGAGAACGAATAAAATAACAACAAAAAATAATTATTTTACCTGTGAAGGGCTTTTTAAATCTGCTAACGCTGAAATCAGCTAAATTGATCAAAAGGTGGTCACAATGAAAATTAGAGAAATATCACACAAAGGAATCTAATTAAGAAAATTCAAAATTAATCAAAACCGGAACAATATTGCATTTTGAGATGGTATGAGCTCACAAATAACTTTCAACATGAAGTAGCAAATGTAAAATAAGGTAATGTTAATCGTTCTAAAGTGTCTTATATAGCAAGTTTGTTTTCATGGTTGTTTTACACTTTAAATGCTCTAATCAGTCCCGGGAAAAAGATCGACTTATAAAATTTACATTGAGAAACGCTAATTCAAGTAAAATAGGGCACCGTCTAGGAATTAACTCAACGAAATCTAGCTGCTCCAAGAAAAAGATCTCAAGTAAGTTCAATCGTGCTGACAATCATGTTCTTGAAGCAAAATTAGAGTTCAAGCTCCTGAAACTTACTTAATATTAAATATTTGCTTTTATTTAAGGCAAGTACATGTGTTATCCCCTCCTCCCCCTCCGACGGACAGTAGAGTAAAAGGATATAGAATGTTAGGTGAAATATAGCTTTAAAAGCTGTACTGTAATTTTCTGACCGTTACAATTCAATGGGCATGAATAATGGGCACTATTACTTGATTGCAAACGAAGCAGTAATAAGCAAATTATTTAACAGTTGTGGAAAAAGATATTAAACAGTCAACAATCCAATATTATTTTGTGTCAAAACGTCTCGTACCTAAAGATGCATTATTCCAGTTTAACCTAATCCGAAAAATATGTCACAAAGCTCGAAATAACACTTTATTAAAGTCAGAAAACTGACACGGAATATTAAAATATAACTCGAGCTAATACAGGTCCACATTAATAACAGGCATTCAGGGATAAATAATAATGGATAACCATAATACCTTTATCTCTGAATACTTATATAACCTAACACTAATCCGCTTCCGGAAAATGAAGCGGGCGCGGTTTATTATGCGGATTATGCCTCATTGTCTTTTGAAACTAGATTAATTGAAAGCGTTAAATATGATACACATTAACTAAATACGTTGCGTCCATAAAGTATGATAATTCAGGTAAAATTAGGGGATTAAATTTTGAAGAAAATGTAGATGCAGCTAATATGTCGAATTTTTGATAAAACATGTAGAAATCGATTCTTTGTATGGTATATTCTGTGGTTTATTGAAAATTTTATTTCTACGAAAAATTTTTAGTATATCGTATATCACATGCCCTTGCCCATGTTATCTATAAATGCGACGAAAGGGCCTCCCCCTAGTCATATAAAATACTCAGCGGCGGGGCTCCTGATTTACCGATATAAAAAGACATAGGTTAAATGCGCTCTCAGTAAGGAGCGTGAAGGTATTGTTTATTTGTAGTTCCTTCAACACAAATTCTTAAGGACTTATTTAATCCCATTTTACATATTACAGTTTTATTGCAGCGAGTCCAGAGTGCCTAAAAACTAACAAGCTGTAAAGGCAATTAAAATTGACTAGATGGTCACAGCACATAGTTAAAAGACCAGCTTAAATATATCACAAAATTACTATATTGACAAATATAACAATCATCATTTGCGTCCACGAGGACAATTCGCACGATTCCAGACGTCAGACAAGAAATAAAACAAATTTTACCGAATGGTACATTACAGGAAACGCACGAAAATTGAAATAACATGGCATTTATGATGCTATATGGCCACAATTAACTTCTACTGGGTGGTAACCATTAATATAAAGGTAAAATTAACTGTCTTAAAGGGGTCTGTAGCTAACTTATTTACATCCCTTTTTTACACTTGTAAAAGCCCTAGTCAACCCCGTTTCCTTCAGGGAAATCAAAAATCCAAATAAACTGAAGAAAGAAAAGTCTAAATTACGAAATAAACAATAAAAAGCGTTTCCACATGCTTAAGTAACCAAAGGAAAGCGTAGACAAACCGTTTAACCGTCTAACCAGCTCAGGAAAGACTAGTTAATCCAAGGAAAATATATGAAATGCGCCGAAATTTAAGTCCACTACACTAATACCAGGTACATATTTTATAAAATTAAATAATCATGTGGCTATTTTACTGTAAATCTTGAGCGGAGCTAATACTGTTGCAGACAAGCATTTTTAGAAACAAACCTGGAGTTCACTCTCCTAAAACTCATAAAACTCATCTAATATTGTGAACTACTAAAAAGCATAAACCTACTAATTAAATATCACCCTGTCCTAAGTTTGAACTTGAACTTGACAAATGTTTTATAAACATTCACAATTAATTATAAACAACTTGAGCGGTCGACGGGAACGATTTTAATCCCCAATGATGCAGCCATCAGCATTTTGTAACATATAAATACGCAGGCAAACGCCAAATTCATCAGGCTTTCGGGTCTCTCAACTCCGCTCAGTCTAGCTGGATACAGTGCATAGGGTGCGAACACTTCTAGTTGTTCTATCCTACAACCCCCATATCTGTGAACACCTGTGCACAGGCACAGGGTGATCAGGTCCTTACCTAAGCTGGATGGGCGTATGCACAGGTATACGACACCTAGGAGATTCTAAAAAGTAGAGAGAGTCGAATCTACGACTTCTACGAGTGAAGTATCAAAATTTCCAGTAAAGGGGTTTTTTGGGGATTTTTAAAAGTAGTGCAAGTGCCTTAGAAATCTGTAATAAACTTAAATCAGAAAGACTTACCTTATAAATATCAAAACAAATACTTAAATAAGACAACCCCGCTCACATAAACTTTATTAATAAAATAGTGACGTCGCTTTCGAGAAAAACTTCGAACTAAGCCTCCCTCGAGAAGACATGCATTTAATATTAATTGGGTATAGTGTAAACTCTTAATTCATCTATAAACTTAAACACGCCTTTATTAATATACAGTCTAACCGTTGTAAAGTTTGTTTGTAAATAAACTTGTTATTGTTTTTATCAATGTGTCTCCTGTATCTCTTCTCAACTTGACGTGGTGCGATCCTAAACCTGGGCTACTCTCCTGCACGCTAAGGCGTGGCGTCACAAGTAAAAAATACAGACGTGACAGTATCAAACATTTACTTTGGTAAAGGCATGCACGTGTGTGGACCCCCTTTCCCTTTCCGAAGGACCCCAAAGTCAAAGGAAATTGCTCAAACCATACGATCGAACCACCACTACGAGGCAAGAAAGAAAATTGCTTGAGTTTTACCGTAATTAAGGTGAGAACATTACTATCTTATGTAAAATACCCTTATTTCGAAATTTAATATATATTTAAAGACCCTTATTTAGTAGTAGAATGATTTAGCTCTTAATTAAAATTAAGCAACCAAGACTGTTGAAAGGCATGCACGTGTGTGACCCTCTTTTCCCTTTCCGAAGGGCACTAAAGTCAAAGGAAATTGCCCAAACCATACGATCGAGCCACCACAACGAGGCAAGAAAGAAAACTGCTGGACTTTTACCGTAATTAATGGGAGTACATTCCTATATTATGTCAAGTGCCAAGTCTTGTTTCGAAATTTAATATATATTTAAAGACCCTTATTTAATAGTAGAATGATTTAGCCTTCAATTAAAATTAAGCAAACAAGACTGTTAAAACCATGAACAGAAAAACGTCATTTTTAAAAAAATCAAAGAAGCTACAATGACACTTTTTAAAGCACCAATAAAGCAATAAAACTGACATGCTACTACATCGTTTGGAGGCTGACTCTGAAATTAAAAACTTGAATATCGAAAAAACCAAAGAAACACCAAGAAATCATTTAAAGCACTAAAAATGACACTGAATCTCACTAATATTGATATTGACAAGAATGTTTCGAAACAAAGTTAGTTCACGCTCCTAAAACTCATCTAATTGTTTAAGGCATGCACGTGTGTGGCTCTCTTTTCCCTTTCCGCAGGGCACTAAAGTCAAAGGAAATTGCCCAAATCATACGATGGAACCACCACAACGAGGCAAGAAAGAAAATTGCTTGACTTTTACCATAATTAATGGGAGTACATTACTATATTATGTCAAGTGTCAAGTCTTGTTTCGAAATTTACTATATATTTAAAGACCCTTATTTAATAGTAGAATGATTTAGCTCTGAATTAAAATTAAGCAAACAAGACTGTTAAAACCTTGAACATAAAAAATGAGGCTTTTTAAAGCACCAATAAAGCACTAAAAAAATGACATGTACTACATCGTTTGGAGGCTGACTTTGTAATTAAAAACTCGAATATCGGGAAAATCAAAGAAAGACCAACGAAATCATTTAAAGCACTAAGGAAATACTAAAAATGGCATAGAAGTTCACTGGATTTTATATGGTTTGAGGATGACCTTTAAACTAAAAACTTGATTAACCAGAAGCACCAACGAAGATTGCTGAACTAAAGAAGAACTAGAAAATAACGCTCCTGCATAGTTTGCAGTCTGACTTTTAAATTGAAAATCTGAATATTTTAAAAACCGGAAAAGCTCCAACGCAACGTAGCTTTTTAAAGCAGTAGACATCACTAATGAAACACTACAAATTGGAAATAAATTTGACTTCAAGTTAAATAGTTGAGGGATTGACTTTGACATTAAAAATTCAAATATCTCAAAAACATAAGAAGCACCACCGAAATGTTTCAAAGTACTAGAAAATGTCACTACAAAGCACATATTTCCAAGGAAAAAAATCATATTTTCCAGTGACTTCGGGTGGTTTACCTAGGAAAAAATCTGTAAATGAGAGATCAGGTAACCTAGGAGGCCATTCAATAGATCCGCTTCTATCAATCAACTGGTCTGGATGGGGATTATTCAGCCCTTAAATTTGCTATAAAAATGTAATTGTCACTTGGAGAAGGCCTTTTTACATATACATACGTTAAGACTGAACGATATTTGTGATTTGATCACCTATTTTCTAACTTATAAGTTTATTACAGAAAACACAGATATGAAACAGGATTGCTACGCCAATGGTGGATCTCTAACAAATATACACCTTTTTACCTCAAAGCCAAATGCATTGAAATCAAGCGCGGCGATAATTTAAGAAAATAAAGTCGGCTTTAGGGGTGACGCTGCATCAGACATCGCGGCGGAAATTTTGAACGAATTTTCCGGCAAATCTCTTCCTGAAAGATGCAAGGGTGTTTCTATGGAGACACTGTGGGCTCCGCAAAGGGCGTTATCGTTTCCTTACCATGACTTCTTTAGATCCATTTACAAGTGAATTTGCTTAATTCTGCCGCTAAATGGGGATCGTTATTTTACGATTATTTTATTCACTGTTTGCTAATATAACATATTCGTCTTCATTTTAATGTGGAATGCCCACTATTTCAAAAACTTACGACGACTAAAAATTTACTTTGGAGTGGCTCGGTAGATGTAAATTTATTTCGTTTGCTTTCCAATCGAATTCAGGTTCCATCTCCACGAGAGTCTGAAATTATTGTCAATTGCCTTCTCATATAAATTCTACTCTACACATGTCTTAAAAAAATAATATGAATTTTTTTAGATGCTTCTGTAGGGGTGTGTATCCTGGAATGACTGTTCTATTCACATGGCAGTTTCAATGAAACATTTTTGGAATGTCAATGTAATAAATTATAAAAATACAGGTGGACGATGGTGGTTAAAAATACATAAAGGCTTGGCTGTCATTTAAATGATTGTGGGCACATCCACGTTAGAAACTTATGCTATAGAGACTTTCTGTTGTACCTCGACAGCTAACGAGAAGTTGCAGGACTAAAATTCATTAAAATGTAAATAAATTTACATATTGAGTTCAGTCTGTCATGATACAGGAGAAGTAGGTAAACTACTATCCAGGCTATTGGTTAGGAATGTTTTATGATTTAAAAACCAACGAACCGAATAACTACTCTAAATTCAGCCTGTGCACTATAACCCTTGAATTGATAAATAATGAGGCAGTTGCATGAATAATAATGAGAGTTCGACCCAAGATCCTTTCGTTATTTAATTAAATAATTTTGTTACTAATTAATTAATCTTCTATTCGATTCATATAAAAAATTTAAAATATATATCATCTAGTGTTCAAGTTAATGAATAATGCAATGCACTATGGAAAACATACTAGGACACTCATCCGTAAAGCTGATCACAAATTGGAAAATTTGAATTTAAGGCTAGTCCAAGAGTCATCGAGCTTGCAAAATCTGAGATATTTTAAAATTAATTTTTAACATATATAGACATGCTGGAATCAGCATTCTGGATCTAAAATAACTGTTCATGATTTTCATTATGATTGGGGCCAGATCAAATACCAGGAGAGTGGCTCAAATTACTGGACGATAAAAATATTACAGTACTAACTCTTATCTTCAATGATACTTATGAAACCAGAAATCCACGTTCATCCCTCTGCCAAAGAAAAACAGTGCCACGTCTTGTAATGATTTTCGACTCACGAGTCACCGTCTAAAAGCTCGTGTTGTTCAAAACCATATACACAACAAATGGGAAGAAAGCATGAGTGAAGAACAATAATAATTTGACTTTCGAGGCGGATTAGGTACCAGAGAAGCGCTATTTTGCATGAACACGCTACTTCAAAGATGTTGGGAGGTAAAAAAGCCGGCGTACCTGTGTTTTATCGACTACGAAAAGGCTTTTGATCGAGTACAGCATAACAAACTCTTCCAAACTCTGCAGAATATACCTCTCGATAATGATATACGTTTGTTATTTTCTCTCTACTGGAATCAATCTGACCACTCACATACCTATAAAGAGAGGAGTGAGACAGGGTTGTATCTTGTCTCTTACACTTTTTAACCTCTATACGGAGAATATATTTAGAGGGGCAGCACAATCTGGCGAAGGAATAAAGATTGGAGGTGGAACCATTAGTAACATTCGATACGCAGATGATACATACCGTGCTCCTAGCTGAATCAATGAAAGAACTACAATGTATGTTAGATAAGATAAACAAAGAGTGTAATAGATGGGGACTAAAAAAAACTAAATTTATGGTTGTTAGCAAAATGGATGTTGGCCCGGAAAGAATAACACTTGATGGCGAGAATATGGAAAGAGTACAACACTTTAAGCATCTTGGAAGCTGAATGAATCAGTCGATGGATCCAGACGAAAAAATCAAGGCTAGAATAGAAATAGCTAGAAGAGCATTTCTGAAACTCAAGCCGCTACTCTGTGCCAAGCAATTTAACATTCATCTGCGGGAAAGGTTTACCAAGTACTATGTATGGTCTATTCTGTTGTACTCTTGCGAAACATGAACGCTTCACCAACAAATTATTGACCGCATCAGTGCATTCGAGATGTGGCTGTACAGAAGAATGCTCAAAATTCCGTGGGCAAGCCGAGCTACCAACGAGAATGTACTCATGCACGATAGAGAGCTCTTAACCACCATCAAGCGCTGCAAACTGGAATACTTGGGACATGTGATGCGTAGACCACGTTATGGTCTGCTTCGGCTTATTCTGAATGGCAAGATCGAGGGGAAAAATGGATAGGCAGCAAAAAGCTATCCTGGCTTCGAAATCTCCGACAATGGACAGGGCTAACTGCTGAGGAACTTCTTCACGCAGCCCAAGATAGAGATAGATACAAAGAAGTTGTCAATATGGAAGTCGTCAACGCTTGAGAAAGCAAGACACTGTAAGAAGAAGAAGATATGCTGAGAAACTTTCTAAATATCTTACTGCTTCTCAACGATGTTATTTAACTACGTAGGGCGATTAAATATTTACTTTTAGAATTGACAGTGGTTTTACCGGTTTGATTAATTGATTGAAAATGATAAATTGCTTAGGTTCTACGTTTAGCTAACGAGCAACAGTAGGGGGTAAAACTCAAAGAATGCATTAAAATTGAATTAAATATACATATCGAGTTTAGCCAAGCCTGCCATGGCACAAAACAAGCAGTTAAACTCTCCAGGCTACTTTAGTAACGTTTATGATTTAAAAACCAACGAACCGACCAATTACTCTAAATTCTGAAGTTCTACCACCAACGTTCACTTGCCCAGACCAAAATAGCCAATTCAGCGTTTCCACTGCAACCCTAAGGCTATGTTTTATTGAGTTGATGAATAATGAGGCAGTTGCATGAAGAATCATTAGAGTTCGACCCAGTATCCTCCGTTACTTAATTAAATAATTTTGTTTCTGATTAATTTATCTTATATTCGATTCATACAAAAAATTAAAAATATATTAATAATTGATTGTTCAAGTTAATGAATAATGCAGTGTTTGGAAAAACTATAGAAAACATATGAAAACATTCATCCGTAAAACTGATTACAAGTTGGACAGGACATTATGGGACCGGAAATTTAATATCAAAATTTGAATTTAGCAGTAGCCTAGTAGTTATTGAGGTTACACTGCGACGTGTACAGATCTATTGTGTCCCCCTTCCATGGTGTTTCCGTTGATGTGATCCTCAATCAGAATACCTCATCCAGCATCAGTGCTTTGATAAAAGCAAGTGGTATGGATGGTTATATGGATGAAACTTCCTCGTGTTGACGATGCAACATCCGAAGCAGGTCATTGGCGTGTTCGCGACCGCCTCGCACTCCGTGAGTGTTAATGTACCTAGTTAATGTATACTTACCTTTAGTAATAGCAATTCTGACTTCTGTATGTATTTAGTTTATAGTGGTAGACCTGAAAATAATTAGGGTTATATACCTACCTGCAGTTGGTAAGAAGAGTAGAGTTGAGTCAGCAAGTAAATGTCGTGTGAATTTGATCTGTGCCAATATTCCAATATATAATTAAGTTCAGTCTGTTTTACACGGGTTATTATTCTCCAAAGGTCCAAAGTTAACAGGTTATGGGCCCAGATCGTAGATGGAAATCCAGGTAGCCCGAAGAATTTGGAGAAAAGTGAAATAAACAGTGCGAGTAACTTTGTTCGGAAGTGTATCGGGATACGTCAGTCGTGTGCGGAAGAAAAGTCACTATGGCCACGGCACAACAAAACAGCATCAAACAGTTTCATGGATCTGGGTATTCAAACAGGGAATTTAGGGTAAAATTGCTGTTGGAACATCACGGAGTTTTGGAAATGCTGACTCAAGAACCACCTACTGCTGAGACAGGATTGATTTCTTTTAAAAAGAATGATGTTCAAACGAGAAACCCGATCGTAAACTGTCTTGCAGATACTGTGTTGGAAATGGTGAAAGGAAAAACAACAGCCAAAGAAATCATAAACAGTTTACGAGGTACGTACATGAAATCAGGTGTGGCAAATCAAGTACAACTTCAAAGAAAGCTAAGGAATTTGAAGTTTTCTGGTAAAGGTGCACTAAATGAATTCATTATTGAATTTGAAAAGACTGTCTATGATCTGAGAAATTCAAGAAAGTGAAGTAATAACCCAGTTGCTTGCAGCAATGCCAGACTCGTATCAAGAAGTTACAACAGCTCTTGATGTCCTGTTTTGTCAAGGTAGCTCAGTTACATTGTATTTTGTCAATAGTAAATTACTTACAGAGGCAAACAGACAAAGAAAAGATGAAAATGAACCAGGAATATCACAAGCTTTTAGTGGGTTTAGAGGAAGATATGGTCAAAAGTTTAGAAACCGAAACAATCAAGACGGCAATTCGGGTGGTAATGTGAAATTTCCCTATAACTGTTATTATTGTGGCATGAAAGGACATAAAAAGTCGGACTGTCCTAAGAGAAAACCAGCAAAGGCTCAAATAAAGGTTTGGTTAATGTAGCCAATGAAGAAGAGGAAATAGCCTTTATCACTTCAATGGAAATTTCGACTTTTCAAACAAACACTGATAATGTGATCAAGTTTATTGTTGACAGCGGTGCCACCAATCATTTGGTGAATGCTGAAGCTGGAAAATACTTGTCAGATGTTAAAGAAGTACGTTATAAAGTGAACGTTACAAAAACAGTAACAGACAAGGAAATTTGCATTTGCAAGATTTGAAGGTAGGAAATTTAATATAAAGAATGCACTGGAGTATGAGCATTTGTCGTACAACCTGCCGTCAGTCAGAAAATTGGAAGAAAGAGGTGTAAAAGTTGTGTTTGAGGAAAGCTCTGTGAAAATAAAAAATTAAAAGACAATTTTGGTAGAGATTGAGAAATAATCTGTATGTGTTGGATTTTAAAGTGCAAATGATGGAAGCTAGTTTATGTGCGGGTAATCAAGAAAAGGAACTTTGGCATCGAAGAATGGGACATTCTGCAAGATAGCCTAGTGAAAATACCTGCGAAGTGTGTCTTCAGGGGAAGCAAATCAAACTGATGTTTATATCTTTGTCCAACAAGAATTCTGGAAGTTGTGTCCTCAGATGTGTGTGAACCCATCACACCAATTTCGCATGACAAGAAGAGGTACTTTGTCAGTTTTATTGATAACTATTCTCACTTTACAGTTTGCTATTGTATTCAGCAGAAAAGTGAGATTCTTGAGAAGTTTAAAATGTATGTGGCAATGGCTGAGGCAAAATTTGAATGTAAACTATGGTTAGAAAGATTGAGATGTGACAATGGGGGGGAGTATGTGTCAAAAGAGTTTCTGACTTTCTGTCAACAGATTAATATTCAGTACACCATTCCTCATAATCCACAGCAAAATGGCATAGCAGAAAGATATAATCGAACAGTGTTGGAAAAAGCAAGATGCTTAATTTTTGATAACAAAGCTGACAAATGTTTTTGGAATGACGCGGTGATGACAGCTGTGTACCTGATTAACAGACTCGAATCAGGAACACGTCCCAATAAGGTGACTCTAGCTGACATCTGGTATAAAGAAAAACCTAACCTGAACAAGATACGTGTATTCGGCTGTGATGCTTTTGTACACATTCCAAAAGAAGAAAGAAAAGAAGAACTGGATGTTTGTAGTAAGAAGACAATAATGATGGAATATACTGAAAATGGTTATCGAGTATGTGATCTCGAAAAAGGTAAAATTATAACAGCTAGAAACATTGTGTTTAATGAGAACAAAAACTCTGTTACTAATACTGAAGTAACCCAAAATAACAGAGAAGTTTTAGACGAAAATAGTGACTTAGAAACCAAGGAAATGATACCAGAAACTAAAACAAATGAAACTGTTGAGAACGACAAGGTACATGCTCAAGATAATAATGTCTATCCATGTAACACACAGTATGACGATCAAAATAGAAGGAGAAGCACTAGAAGAACCAGATTGCCTAAGAGATTTGAAGAATACAATATGGAAGACTCAGATTTTAATGAAAGTCTAATTACTGCACTGTACACTGGAAATTTGTGCTCAGATGTGCCTAAATCTTACGATGAAGCTATTTCCCTAAAAGAAGGATGGAAAGAAGCAATTGAGAGTGAATTAAGTGCGCTCAAGGACAATAATACATGGGAATTAGTGCCGGTACCTTAAAATAAGACTGTCATAGACTCGAAGTGGGTATTCCGAGAAAAGGAAATGAATGGACAACTTCTTAAGAAGGCGAGGTTGGTAGCGCGCGGTTTTAAACAGAGTGATAGAACTGATGAAGTGTATGCACCCGTTGCGCGCATGCTAACTGTCAGAATCGTATTGTCATTGAGTGTAAAAGAAGACTTTTATGTAAGTCAAATGGACGTAAAGTGTGCCTTCCTTAATGGGGACTTAAAGGGGCCAGTGTACATGGAAATACCGCAAGAACTGGACGCTGATAAGAAAAATCATGATTGTAAATTGAACAAATCACTGTATGGTCTTCGTGAAGCACCAAAATGCTAGTATGAAAAATTGCATATTCACTTGTTAGCCATAGGATTTATGAGATCAAAATCGAATCCATGCCAGTATTATGACTCTGATACATTTTTAATTATATATGTTGACGATCTGATTATGTTCTCAAAATCTCTCAGTAAGCTTAAAGGTTTTAAGGAAAAATTAAAGTCAATTTTTAGATGAGAGATCTAACCCCGAATGTATCGAATAATTTTACTATAAAATTTCTCGGTCTAACTATTACCAAGAACAATAATTGTATTTTTATAAATCAAACAGATCTGATCAGTAAAATTTTGTGTAGATTCAATATGTCAGATTGTAAAGTTTGAAATGTTCCTATACAACCAAAACTTGCTTCATCTGTAAATAAGGAATCAGAAAGTGTAGATAACTTAACCTTATATAGAGAATTAATTGGTAGTCTTATGTATGTAATGTTGGGCAGCAGGCCAGATTTGAGTTTTGCTATCACATATTTCAGTCAATTTAAAAAGTATTATGATAAAGAACATTGGAATCATTTAAAAACTGTACTCAAATTTTTAAAGTTAACAAAAAAAATTTGGCCTGAAGTATGTGAAATCACAAGACTTTAATAACAAAAATATAATCACAGTATTGTAGATGCTGATTATGCCAATGACATAAATGATAGAAAAAGTATTTCAGGCTTTGCAATTCAGACATTTAATAATTTTGTTTTTTTGGAAAACTAAGAATCAAGTGACTGTCTCTTTATCTAGTGCTGAAGCAGAGTATACTGCTCTTTCTAACTGCACTACTGAATGTATATTCACTGCACAATTAATTAAAGAAATATTGAAGAGATGTATTTCCGAGTGTATTTCCTTTAAAAATATATGAGGATAATCAATCTTGCATCAAAATGGCTCATACGCTAGAAACTAAAAGAACCAAACACATTGATGTGAAGCATCATTTTATAAGAAATTGTATTAATCAAAACGAAGTGTGTTTAGAGCATATTTCAACATCTGAGCAGGTAGCCGATGTATTTACAAAGGCACTTCCTGCCATCAAATTTACATATTTCAGAGAAAAGTTAAATGTTGTTTGTATCTGAATAGTTTTAATAATTTTGTAGTTTAATCAGTTATTTACTATTAAGTAATGCCTCGAGTAATGCAGAATTGAAGGGGAGTGTTAATGTACCTAGTTAATGTATACTTACCTTTAGTGTTAGCAATTCTGACTACTGTATGTATTTAGTTTATAATGGTAGACCTGAAAATGATTAGAGTTATATACCTACCTGCAGTTGGTAAGAAGAGTACAATTGAGTCAGCAAGTAAATGTCGTGTGAATTTGATCTGTGCCAATATTCCAATATATAATAAAGTTCAGTCTGTTTTACACGGGTTATTATTCTCCAAAGGTCCAAAGTTAACAGTGAGAAGGTGTTCAGGGGTTTCATCCCCTTCCTTACAGAACCGGCAACTGTCCTCGTCTTCAATTTATATTTCTCCAAGCGCCTTTTCAACTGGCAGTGGCCCGTAAGAAAGCCGGTGAGGACGCGGAAATTGCTCTTACCTACTCAGTGGTGAGAGGGCCCTAGAAACATATTTGATTGCCATAACCCTGGTAGACACACTCTTCTTTCCTGAATTCTTTCTTGTAGGTGTGCGTCTCTATGCCACAAAAAGGTTCCGGTCCTAAAAGCGCAGTTTCTGCTTCTACTTTTGCCAATTGATCTGCGTTTTCGTTGCCTTCTATCCCAATGTCTCCTGGTATCCATTGAAGGGATATTTTGGTATTTGGACCTAGTTCGTTTAGCCTATTTAGGCATTCCCATACCATTCTGGAGCTGATTGTTGTTGAGCTCAGCGTTTTGATGGCTGCTTGACTGTCTGAGAAGATGACAATCTCTTTCTTCCCATAGTTTCTGTCGAGGTTGAACTGCGCACATCTTTGTATAGCGTTAATTTTCGCCTGGAATATGTCCGGGTGTTTTCCCATTGCTTCAGAGAATTTGGTTCCTGGCACAAATACTCCGGCTCCGGTCCCCTGTACAGTTCTTGCCTCGTCTGTATACCATTTTATGGCACTTTGCTGCAATGTGAGAGTGCAAGTGGCGTTCTTTTTGCATTCTTCTCTACTTCTCATCATGACGGTGAAGTATTTTTCAAAACTGTCTCTTTTGACTACATCGTCCCTGGGGCGCCCAAGAAGTGGTAGCTTTGTGAGGGATGTTAATTCACCCTTTCTAAGCCATTCTCCCTGCCCACTCTCATTCTCTTGTGATTCTAGTCATTGTTTGTCTAGCGGCTTCCTCTGCAGCAATGTGTAGAGGTGCGAGGCCCACAATTGCCTCGATTCCTGCTATTGGACAAGTTTTCATTGTGCCTGTTGTGCTTTATTGAGAGCTGATTTTAAGCTCTGGTTTTTCGTTTCTTTGAATCAGACGATCTAGCTAAATAAACTGTTCATGATTAACTACGTGGGGCGATTAAATATTTACACAAGACTCCAGGCTTTGGTTAATTGATGAAAATGATAAATTCCTTAGGTTCTACGTTTACTCTGAAGAAGCGGCCATCTACAGAAAATATTTTGATACTATGCTACTGTTCTCCGTTGTGATTCAACTACAAATAGGACAATTCAGTGTTTCCTTTCGAGTTTTTAAGTGGACCAAGTTTGTCATTCAATCGAGAGATTCCAGGTTCGATAACCACAAGATTCAAAGACTTCTGTTAATTAAATAGATAGTACGTTTACCCTGAACCATTTACTAGTTCAGTCCTATATGCCGATTGTTCTTACATAAAAATTCACCTTTGTCCAAGAAGAGATGTAAGCTTAATAAAGATTAATAGAATGTTTCTTGGTACCCATGATATTCCTAAAATATTGTTTTTTAACTTTATTAATTTCAAGAATATTTACAAGCAACCGTTAACCGGTATACTAATTAGCAGAAAACTGGCTTAATTCTGAAAATGAGCCCCTCTGCTAAAGGGAAAAACCGACTATCTAATTATTTAATTCACTATAGAAAATTTCCGGAAAGTGCCCCCTTTGATGACGCCGTTAAAAGTGTAAATAAGCAGGATGTCTGAAAAGTTTCCTGCCCTTAGGTTGACGGGTTGTCTATAAAGATGCTGGGTAAGAAATAATTATCATATCAGTGCCACAGGGTTGGACATTTGTTGTGATTTATGTGAAGCTGAAACTTGGTTGCACTCTGGAAATTAGAAAACTAGTCTAACGCACGATTAGCTGCGATGGGTTCATTTGAATAGACCAGCTGAGGCAGAGGAGTATTCTAAGATCTGCTTCCTGTTGAGTAATGGTGATTTTAATAGCAATACAACATAGTTATTGTTGCCAATGTATCCAGATAAATTCGATCCTGGTTTTGCACAAATCATTGGCTCTTAATATATTTATATGACACAAGCAATAAAGTGACCCTTGATTTGAATAATTTATTGAGACCACACATTTTGTTTAGTTTATTGCCACGACCCAAATTTTAACCTTTGTAAGCACGCGGAAAACTTGAAAAACAACAGAAAAGTGGCCTAACCCTCTCATGCACCCAACCGATCCGTGTTTACAGAACGTGGCAAGTTGCCCTTCTCGAATCGCTGAATTCGGCTCGAAATCGCTTGTGTAATTCACTGTGAAATTAAGAGTCATATTACAGTCCGTCACAGCAAATCCGCTCTGTGGTTTTATGGGAAACGTCGTATATAATGTCCGGCAGCAGAAGGCCTGTTTTTGCTCCTTTTTGGAGGCCAACTTGGTGTTAAATTGCATTTTCGGATGATTATTATCGTAATGCTTTCAGAGCGGTCGATGTTTTTGCATATAAGCTTGCTGATAAATGGCTTTAAGTTTTCGGATCTTTTTATTTATCTATTCGAACTTAGTCCAGTGCTTCTTGTATTTAAGGAGGTAATTATTTACTGAATGTTCTAATGATTTCATGATTAGAAATGTACAATTAGATGAAGTAAATCCATGGAATAAGAGTAAGAATTTGTCATATTTACCAAAACAATAATTATGCCACCTCATTAGTTTTCAGTTCACCGTTTTGAGTTCAATATGTTTATATGCTCTAAAAATGAGGCAAGAGAAAAAATAGGGAGGGGTTAATTTCACAAAGCGTCAAAAAAGAGTCCGGAAATACTGAAATATTAGGTACAAAAACGCTGAGGTATGTCGATCTTATCCAGATTTGGCACTGTCTGACTTTATACATGGCCAAAATCGTCAAAAGACATGAAAAAGCAGTTGTTGCATATTTTAAACTCATCAGGAATAGCTTTTTCGGTACACAATAATTAATGTCCATTCATGTTAGAAAGGAATTATAAAAACAATGCTAATCAAGTAGATACATTTTTCAATTTCCCTCGTAGCTTGTCACTATAAGTTTAATCAGAATCAAGTGCTTTTTAGGTTTACATAAAAAGTGCAATAATACTGGGTGAAAGGTAATTTAATATCTAGAGAATAACTGGGGCATAGAAATGATTCGGGGAATCCCCAAACACCAGCACCTGTGTCGTTATGAGGGGGACAACAAAAGTTGTACATCTAATTATCATGAAGCAAAAGACGATCTAAATAGTTTTCAACTTCTCAACATAACTTCCTCCAACCTTATCAACACTCTTTTTTTAACGCACATCAGGATGAATGTCAACAGGCTCCCTCTTGAAATCAAATCAAGTGGAATAAACCTATATCAGTGTTATTATTATTATTATTATTATTATTATTATTATTATTATTACTATTATTATCATTAACCACGCTAACTCAGCTTTCGCTGGTAACGATTTACCCTGATCACTAGGATGGGGTAACCTGGTGGAAAAACCTTTCAGTGTCTCCCACTCAGGCTCCGTTCAGGAATTTGTGGGTTATATGGCATGTCTGAAGTATAACTGCCTTCTGCGTGTATCCCATGATGTTCTGGGATAATCTGAGATCCTGAAGATTCTTAGAGAGTTTCTTCGAAGTGATTCCTTCAGCCGAAATTACTAGTGGGAACGTGAAAACTTTAGTCAGCTGCCAGATGTTCTTCAGCTCTACTGCAAGATTTTCATATTTTGTGACTTTTTCTGTCTCAGTTCTTCTGATGTTATGAGATAGCGGCACAGCTATGTCAATGATGGTTCCAGTCTTTTTCTCCTTATCTTTGATAACGATGTCCGGTCTGTTGTAGTCCACCGTTATATCAGTTATTATAAGCATGTTCGAATACAGTACCGCTTTATCTGTTTCCAAGACTGCTTGGGGCTGGTATTTGTAATACGGTAAGCATATTTGAAGGAGTCCGTTCTTGAGAGCCAGCTGTTGGTGGATGATATTTGCCACTTGATTGTGACGTTCTAGGTATACGCTATCCGCGAGTGATCTACAGCCTGTGATGCTCTATAGATTCACCCACCGCCCCACACTTCTTACACTTTTCATCTACGTCAAGTCTTAGCCAATGTTTTTCATAGTTGCGAGTCCTGATAACCCTGTCCTGGATGGCCATGAAGAATCCTTCGTTTTCTGGGTAGAGGTAACCGGGCCGAGCCATGCTAGTGAGGTCGGCTTATCGACGTTGTCCGCTTCTAGACTTCTTGGAATCTTAGCATGTAAGGCTTGTTTTATCCTGCTGGCTTGATCTTCCTGCCTTGAGCTTATGTCGAACTCGAGATTGCAGTGTTGTAGATTCAGTGGCGTATATCCTCGATCCTCCTGGGCTGCTATTCTTATCAGACCATCTTCGGATCTTAGCAATTGTTGCCGTATGTTCTTCTCTTGGGTTCTGCACAAGTTGTAGATGTTCATCATACCTCTACCGGGAAGATATAGTCTCTTAACCGATGCATTGGTGTACAGACATCAATAGTCGAGATAGCCTGTCGAGTCCATTTAGGTCCGCATCAGACCACTTAAGGATACCAAAGGTGTAGGTTAAGACAGGCACTGCCCAAGTGTTGATCTGGTTCTTCGATGAAAGTTAGGTGTTCAGAACCTTGAGTACCCTCTTCTTGTACTTCTCAGAGAACATATTCTTTAGGTGCGTGTGGTCGATATGTTGGTTCTGAGGCATTCCTAAATACTTGTATGTATCTTCGGGATGCAAGTTCTCGATATCCTGGTATTGATCTACTTGGATTTCCACGGCGCCTCTTTTGGTCTTGATGATGGCGCATTTGTCAAGTCCAAAAGACATGTTTATGTCCCGCTGAAGGTCATAACGATTAGATAGTGCAGTCCAGTCTGATTCTCTGCAAAGAGCTTTAGGTCATCTATGTACAATAGATGGGATAGAGCTAGGTAGAACCACACAGGTAATAAAGAGTCTCCTTAAAAAATACCTCTGGATATCTTGACTTTACCAGCGTTGTTGTTAATGACAAGAATATTGGTCCGCCAGGTGCTCATGAGATGTTGGAACACCGCTCTTACTGTCGGACAAATCTTGTAAATCTCCAGTACCTTCATCAGCCAATCATGAGGGACCGAATCAAAGGCCTTGCGGTAGTCAATATAGCTCGGTATAGCGGGGCCGTAAGTGTTTCCCTCTGTAAGAAACGTTGGGAATTTTGAGGGATCGTCCAATTCTTCCATAGAACATCGAGCAAGGCTTGGAAAACATCCCGGGAGATTTTTGATCCAAAAGTTGTGCAGTTCATCTGGTCCCGGCGCTTTCCAATTGCTGGTCTTCCTAATAGCCTTGGAAATATCTTCTGCTGTTAAATGAGCCGCAAAAATTTCCTCAACTTCCGATGCACTTTATTCAATCTGCTATCCATTCGGACTCTCTGCTGTAGTCTACTGCTTCTGACCAGATGGAGCTCCAATAGTTGTGGAATTTATCTGTGTTGGCTGGGGCTTGTGCACTGCTTGGGTTTTCTAGGCGTGCTTCCAAATTCCTGAAAAATTTCTTTCTGTCCACTGTGAAGTCTGCATTTTGTTGTTTTCTCTTGAAAAGCTCGTTCTACCTGCGAAGTCGAGCTCCCTTAGCCTTAGCTTGTTGTCTGAAGAGGTCTTTTAGTTCCACAAGTTGTTGGTGGTGCTGTGGATCTTCCAAGCAAATTCCTGCTGGGTTCGCTATTGCAGTGGTTTTCCTGATTACTTTCCTCGAGCGGATGTTCTGCAGGTATGCCTATGACATCAGCTTTTCCGCGGAATTGATCTATATCCTGTTCTAAGCGTCTTTTCCACACCGGGATCGCATTCTTGGTATTCTGCCCTGCAGACTTTGGTATGTATGTTTCTTGGCCATTGAGTTCGATGGCGGTAACAGCAGCGCAGTAGACCGAAAAGTGTACTTCATCTAGTGTGCGGAAAAAAGCAAGAGGTTCCCCCAGAACCTCATTGGCTAGGCTGATGTTCTGCCTGGCCTTGAAGATGCTTCTTAGTTTGGGCAAAGACAGACGGTTAAGAGGATCAGAACCCTCATTATGCTATGGAATGTATCGCTGGGTTCTGATAGGGTTCATCTTGACGGTCCTGTAAGTGAGGCTTAAAAAGCCTTATGCTTTTGTATTTTTATGAAATGCATACCTTGTATAGGTATAGTGAATTCTAATTTTGATGTATTCAGAGCATTCTGTATTTATTTTGGAGCTACTGCATTTTATTCACTAAATTCCTAAACAATCTGTGTCCCCGCTTTCTACATTTAGTTCGGGTTAGAAAAGCTGGGGAATTTTCATTCAGGTCTTTGGTAAAAATCATGACTGAGAATAAAATTTTTAAAATGAAACGTTACAATAAAAAAATGTGTATCCGCATTCTCTAGGGCTTTAACAAGTGCTTCAAATAATGTCGAGGACTTGTTAAAAAGGGCAATTTCCTTTTTTGTACAATCTTTTTAATTTAAAAAAAAATTAGAACAGCATAACTATTGCTCTTCGACACCAAAAAACTAAGCGTTGACGTTTGAATAATCACAAGAGGGTTTTGTAAACAAGACACCAATAATTTATTTAATTATATTTATTTATTTATTTGGAAATTATACGGGTACACACCCATTTGCATCACACCGTCTGAATATGTATACACCACAAATTATTCAAAGGCCTCAAGGCACTTTTCGTGCTCGGAAAGTGCATTATTAAAAATTAACATGCCAAACACTATTACATAATAACTGAAGATAATGAAGCCAATGTTATGAGCACGTTAAAGCGAGCGTATACTGGAGAAATGCATTTCGTCTCGTCGGAACCGTTACCTCTCGTTTTAAAGTTGCCGAATCGTCGTAAAATTTTTGCTGCATCGAAAAATGGAATTTCGAATATGGAAATTGTACGTGATCTGATGCTATTATAGTCTAGTATATTACTTTGTTGCAGAGTGTCTATATGTGAACAAAAGAATGTAGAAAAGCTCTCGGAATATGGATTCTTATTTAGTTAAAGTATCATCAGTTTTTATTGTTTTAAAATTGTGTATTCCTTATTTAATAGTAAAGATTCATACTTATTTTGAGAAATAGGGATGTGCATTTGGAGCATAGACATTTAACTAAATATATGCCTATGGTTTGGAGCCTGATTGATTTAAATAAGCTTAATTAAGTAAGTTGACTTTTGCAATAAGCATTTCTGCTCAAGAAAAAAGGTTTCTTGATTAACGAACATATTTTAATATCCATGAAGGGTAAAAGAAAATAGTGTCACGAGTATCTTTAGTGGGTAGCGGGTTTATTTAAAGAATAACTTCTCAGAGAAGAGTCTCGTCGCGATTAGTACAATGATGGGGTCTCAATGCTTCCTTTAATCTACCACTGGATGTTCTACTCGTGAGAACACGCCTTGTTTAGCGTGCCGGGGGGTAACTGAGGTAGGCCGGGATCGCGTCACGTGGGGTAAGAAGAGATGATAAAGTAAGCACGTTTAGTTTATAACAATAACAATGTATTAACGATAAAACTTTAACAACAATTATTGGTCAGAGAAAATGAGATTCTATTATACCCGATTACTACGGTGCGCATGTTTTCTCGATTTGAGGTACTGTTCATAGGTCTTTGTTTACTGACTTATAATTTATAGTTTTTCTTAAGAGCTGGGTTTTATTTAAGAGCACTAAGAGCTTTCACTAAACTTTTTAACTGACTATTTAGACACTTGTCTTTCTCAACACTCTGACAAACTTCTTGTCAAGACTTTACTATGGAGGTTGTGCAACCCCTGGCCCTAGCAGTCGTCAAGTAACTAACCGGTACCAGGTTGGGTAGGAAAGGAATTGAACCTAAAGCAGTCGTATGACTAACTCTAGGAGCGGATAGAACCCAGAAGGCAGTCGTCAAATGACTAACCTTGGGAGCTGGAGGTGAGACTAAGTCTGCCAAACTGAGGATTCGGTAGCGTATTTATATAAAACAAAGTGATGATCATTGCATGCATAAGGTTCAAAGTCGCTCCCGTTGATTGCTTGCGTTGTTTATAGTTTGCCTTTAATGTTTATATAACAATCTCCAAGTTCAAGTTCAAACTTTCGACAGGGTGGTATTTATTTAGTAGCTTATGCATTTTAGTAGATTACAATAGCATCATTGATAACTCAATCCTTTCAAAGCTCAACTTTCCAAACCAAACATAAATATTAAATTGCATCGCTTCTAATGGATAATACGACCATTATCTTGACGATATAGACTCAACAACATCATTAATTATTATTATAAACTGTTGTGAGCCACTTTACGCGGTTCAATTTTTCATCGAAAGCTCTACGTACACCTTAGCCATTATCTTTACTGCTCTTACATGCATAAACTTTAATAACGATGTGAGCGTTCCATGTGCAAGAGCTTCTATCTAGGTTCGTGTACTATTAAGATGACGATAATCTCACCTTTAGCTATAATAATGTCTGATACAGCGTCTATTTGAGAGAGAAACATTTTATGTCGTTCAAATAACGTATATTTTCGTTTTCAAATGAAGGGGAGCTAGAAAGCATCTGATTAGGATTCATCAAATAGTGAACAATGACCTTGTTCTAATTGTGCCTTGTCTTATAGTAACGAGGCGAGACGAGAGCGCGTTATCTCTCTTCTCGTTGGAAAACCGAATACATGAACTTTAGTTTTATAGTTTCCATTACAGCCAGCAATACTACACTTTTGAGGCATAATTCCACTACGTATCAGTTACCACAAAACTAGCCGAAAACGAGAGAAAACATACCAATAAACACGAACAAAAAACTGTGCTGTACCAATACCTATTCAATGTGGTTGGCTGTAGACAAACGGCAAAAACAACAGGTCTTTAAGTCTGAAATATATAGTTTTACGCTTTTACAATATAATGGCAATATAATGCATACGCTTAACAATACAAATTGTTTAGCTAAGTATGCAACGAAATATTGGGTACGAGTTCCACGCACTTGAAAGGAAATAAATAACTCCGATATAAAAAAGAAATACAAAAAAACAACACTAATTAAGGATTAACGCAACCATTATATTAACCCAAACTAAACGTTTGATTTGTTTCCGCTGTTGTCGGCTCTATAAGGAAATTATAGTAAATTCTCGATAATTGGAGGGTGTTAGCCAATTATTGAGATCGAGCGGCGGATTATCGAGAGTCCACTGCATTATTTTAGGAAAGTGCACGAACAAGTTAGTAGTGTTAGATAATTACATAAATAAATTACGAAATACCACATTATAAAAAGAAGAAAGAACCTCTTATGGAAATATGATTTTTAGAAAATTGGAGAAATTGTAATGTAAGAGAAATATTTTTTATATACGGGTATCCTAATATTCGCCACTACCGTAGTAGTCTGACAACGTTGCAACCAATTGCGCCTCGATCGCGATTACCCTTCCACCCGCAAGCACCCTCCTACATATTCACTCCAAATAGCAAAGGCCTACATGCATGACGTCACGAGCCAAAATTTTGTGAGCGCTCAATCCTTTAAGAGGTGTTGTTGATTTGAGTTGTGGAACACTTTAAAGATTTGATATTTATAAATGAAAACTTTTGCAAAAACGACCAGAAACGGATCAATCTTATGTGACCAATACCTTAGTGTTGCTACCTTTACTTCCAGTTAAGTCACCAACACGTCATTACATTCCAGTTATTATGGGATTATTAATTGTGTCTTGGGTTAATAAATTGATATATTGTTCTTGAGCGGCAATTATGAGCTTCTAGGCATTATAGCTCTCTTGAGATAATTGGAAACTTGTTCTATTAGATTCATTCAAATTTTTTTCTGAAATTAAATCATGATATGTGAAGAAGAATTTTTTCTTCAGTATTCCCGAAAACGTAAAAACTTATCAACTTTACCAGCGCATCTTAAAGGCATTCCAAAAAAGCCAACGTTTCTGTAATTTAACCGACCTCGTAGTCTTACCTTTCCCCTATTAGAAAATCACTATTTTTGGAAACATGATATGAATGGATAGGACCAGTGAAATTAAGTCAAACAAATGTGTGACTTCCTTCTCGCTTTCCGAAGGACACAGAAATAAACGTGTATCGTCAAATGCTACTCGTTGCCAAGAAAAATAATGACATGAAAATAGAAAACGGTTTTTGTTATTTTCAATTATATTCGCGGGACAAAAGCACATCAGGGTGATTAAGCGGGTCCGGGTCTTATGCTGCTTTTGTAATATTAAGCCAATTTTGCGAAAGATTAAAATGTCTTTTAGCTTCTTAAAATACATTTAATTATCTTTTTTTTTAGTTGCGGTAGAATAATATTGACTAACTTTAATTCAAAGTGTGTTCCAAATATCCAGGGTCTGTCTAAATGTCGCACACATTTCAGCAAATAGTAAAGAGTTTTGTAGTGAAAACCGCGTCATAAAGCATCTACTTAAGCCGTCCTGCGAAAAAGCACTTAGAATGTCTCATTAAAACGATATTATTTTTAACAGTTTGCTAATTCCGCCAACTTAAATAAATCTGTGGAAAAATGGCGCATAATGGAAAAACTGCCAACATTATAAGGGAAAACCATACCATACTTTCTTCGAGTATAATAAGCCAAGCCATTAGTAACGTCTGAATTTTAAACGGCGATATTGCGCCTGAGGCGAGAATAATAAAGAGTTGGTAAATTATGAATCTGGAAAGGATGGCGCGTTTTTGCCCGGGGACTGAAACTTGTCGTTATTAGTTAATTCTTCGAGAGCGATTTGAATTAATATCCAGGGATGATTGGAGTTTAGTTGACAATATTGTTATTTTCCTAACAAGTGCGAAAAGATGCTTTCCGCATAAGTTAGGAAGATAATTTTTTAAAACTATATATTAAAATAAAAACGGTGTAAATAAAAAATAAAGGTAAATTAGTGAAATTTACACATAAAGGTAAAATTTACTCTAAGTTTAACATTAATTTTCCTTGGAACCCTTCACTCAATTCCATTTTGTTTTAATTGATTCTTAAGGAATGCTTAGTAGCATTTATATCACATATGGGAGCGAAAGGAAAGAATCAATAATTTTTGAGACACCCTATGGAGTTAAGGACTGATATTTGAAAACGTTTTGGCATAAAATTTCAACCTGAGCTTTTCTTATTTATTACAAATCATAGATCGATAACATCGTGGTTCGGAACACACATCCCTAGCTGGTCGACCGATAATATCACAGGAATCCATTTTCTACGATACGCGTGAGGCAAAAAAGTCAAGTCCAGATGACAATTGGATACCAGAAATATCATAGCCAAGCAAATAAGTTAACAAAATTCAATGCGACAGTAAATAAAATCAATTTAGGTCTGAAATACTGCGGGTTTCTATATGGCGATAATTATCTTCCACCATGAAGTAACAATTGCAAGGTAAAATAAGGTTGATTGTTCCAAAATACATATCCTGAGTTTTCATGGATATTTTCATTCTCCTTTGCACTTTAAAGGTTTTAATCAATCCAACAATGAACAGAGAAAAGCGTCCAAAATAAACCAAAGAAAACAAGGGCTGGAGCCGCCTAGGAATTTACTCACCAAAGTCCAGTTGCCCGAGGTATAAAATGCAATGGAATTAAGATGCACTACACCCATGCAAGGTATACATTTTATAAAATTAATTAATTCAAAGTCTTGAAACCTACTTAATATTAAATATTTACTTTTGTTGAAGGCAACCACATGGGTTACTTTCTTCTCCCTTACAACGAGGCATTGGATTTAGCCCAAAATTAATTGGAGAAGTATTAATATACTATGTACTGTAATCAATATAAATAGAATAGAATAGAATCTTTATTTGTAAAACACATACATAAGTACTTTTACACGTCATCAAGCAGTACAATAAACATTATATGAATACATTAAAATAGAATTGTCAAAATTTACAGATAAAATTCCTTAAAACTAAATCTACTGAATGTTAAAACTTATGATAAACAGGACAATACACAAATTCAAAATATCAACGCACTACAGATAACAAAGAAAATGTCAGCACAACAAATTAAAATTACTCCAAAAATACTCCTCAAATGAATAAAATGCACTTTGAACTAAGTAATATTTCATTTTTTGTTTAAACCGTTTTTCATGCAATAGTCTTATTTGTTTGGGAAGGGCATTAAAGAATTTAATTCCATAATACCTTGATACCATTTCTGAGTTTGATATTTATGTATGCCCAGATCCGACGTCATGATGTTCAGATTTTGTTTGATGTACATAAGTCACTGGAGAATATAAACACAGGGAAGAGTTAGTATCCGAAACCGGATGTAACTCTCCCGACAATCATCCCGATATCCAAGCCTCGCAACAAGTCTAATGCATTTACGTTGCTGTTTAAAAAATTTAATAGTGTGGGGGGAATGACCCCACGCCAAGATAGCATAAGACATTTTGGAGCCAAAACAGCCATGGTAGGCCGCTAGAAGAGCATCAGTAGACAAAGACTTAGACAGATTCCTAACCAGGTACAATGCCCTAGACAGTCCCTTGCTCACATGCAATATGTGACTCACCCAGGACAGATCTGTGGCGAGAGACTCCCAAGAAGGTAACCTCCCCCGAGCAGTTGGTCAGCAATTGGTGGTTTGATTGGCCTCTTCTGAGGCTAAAATTGATAGTCTGGGTCTTCTCCGCATTCATACATAGTCTGTTCGCAAGAAACCAGTCGTTGATAGTTGACAATGATTCTATGATACCAGAGTCATCAATCTCTGTAGGACGATATGTTCGGAAGACAGTGGTGTAATCTGCAAATATAATTATTTTGTTGTTGTTTAGATCCAGGTTTGCTAGGTCGCTCACGTAGATCAAAAACAGGACTGGTCCAAGCACTGAATCCTGGGGCACCCCAAAACGAACTCCCTCCCTCTGAGAGATATTCTGGTTATATGACACAAACTGTGTACGGTCAGAGAGGTAAGAGTGTAGTAGTTGAACACTGGTTCAAAGCCATAATATGGAAGTTTATTCAAAAGAGTTTCATGCCGCACACAGTCAAAAGCCCTTGTTAGATCTAGACATGAGGCATAAGTATCACAGTTGCTCTCAAACCCATTAAGGATGTGTTCGATCAGACAGTCAACTGTAAGTGTGGTGCTTTTCTTATTTCGGAATCCAAATTGATCTCGAAGTGTTCAGTAATTTGTGACTTTAAGGCAGATTCAAAGACCTTTGACAGGATAGCCAACAATGAGATGGGACGGTAGTTGGAACAGTCCTCCGTAGGGCCTTTATTTTTATATATAGGTTGTATAACTTTTGCTGTTTTGAACACTAGGGGAAACTTTTCTACAGAGATGGCCTGGTTAATAAGCTTAGTAAGAGGATAAACTATAAGGTTCTTAAGGGTTTTTATTTTTTTGTATTGATCTCAAAACAGTCTCTACTTTTACTATTTTTTGATATCAGAAAGGATTTGTCTTACATTATTATATGAAATTTCTTGAAAACTAAAAGAACTATTGGATTTAACATTTTTAAGGCATTCCGTGAAGTGGCAGTTGGGAGCTGGGAGGGCTTCAGCAATGTTTCTGGCAATATTAATAAAATGATTATTGAAATGGACCGCATTCAAAGCTGTAGAAGAATTTGAAGTTACTGTGGGTTTATTGTTCTTAATTATTGCCACATTGCAGTTTGAGGATTTGCTGCATTATTAATGAAATTATCATGGGCTGCTGTTTTTGCCCTAGAGATCTCCTTTCGATATTATTTTCTATATTCTTTCATAGTTTCCAAAGGCATTAGAGTAGGGTTTTGCTTATTAAGTGACATAATAAAACGTAAGCGTTCACGCATATTCTTTAGATTTTCATTAAACCAGTTGATTTTAGTTTGTTTTGAACCTGGAATTACCAGCTTGGATTTTAGTGGGAAGCACTCCTCAACAGCGCCAACAATTATATATCATGACGATACTCTCCTTATGTGTGCCGTTCTTTTGGAATTTAATAAAAATTTATACCAACCTCCATGTAAAACCGAATTCTGGACAGGTTTGAAAACTTTAAAAACATGAAATGGCGGATAAAAATCTTAACAGTGGCAGTGGTAGATGTGGTCCACCCGCATCGTCCGGTGAACTACCACCACATTGGCTTAGGTGGCGTGAAATGACCTCTGGTTTATGTTGCGTCACAATGCCTTTGTTATCCGGTTCCCAGGGTGGAAAAGGAAAGAAAAGAAAAAATATTGCATGATGGCGCCTCCCAGATCAATATACTACAGAGGTAAAATAGCCCCCCATTCGGATCACCGGGTGGAGGCTGGCCGGGGGGGACCATCAGGCCAGAACGTCTCCAGGATAGAAAATAGACTGCGATTGCACGTCTGCAACATAAGAGGCATCAGCACAAATATTAACTCGGTCCACCAGCACTTAACATCAAATAAGCCTCATATTTTAGTTCTATCAGAAACAAAAGTGAAGTCAAGCACTACACATGTTCACTTGAATATACCCGGATATGGCTTTTACTCCTGATTTCGACATAACTCTGGATTAGCTGTTTTCATACGAGGCGATTTATGTTGTCAACGAGGAGAAACATAAGAACCTTAGGATTTTGATATCATGTGGTTCAAATTAATCACAGATCGAGCAACCAAATTCATACCTAGCGAACTCCAATATAAACGGGTTTTCTCAAATCTTGGTAATCAAATCGATTTTCTGCAGATCAACTATCCAACGGCAGAAATTGCCATAGTAGGAGACTTCAACGTACATAACATCGACTAGTTGAAACACTCCAACAAAAACGACGATGAAGGTTGAGAAGCCGTGTCTTTTGCTATAAGTCTCGGACTTACTCAGCTGGTTCACGAACGTACCAGGATCCCTGAGCTTCAAAAAGACTTTGCTAGCCTCCTGGATCTAATCTTAACAACTAATCCTGACCTCTGCAACGTAACTGTCCAACCTTCGTTGTGCTCATCAGACCACAATCTTATCTTCGCAACCTGTGAACTTGCTATCACAATACAGGAGCCACAGGTACCCCGAAAGGTTTGGCTCTACAAATCTGCAAAGTGGCGTGATCTTCGCCAGTTTCATCTTTCTTTTCCCTGGAAAGATATCTGCTTTAGAAATTAAAACACCCCTAAATCTGCTGATGAGATAATTCAAGTTATCCTAGCTGGTATGGAAGCTTCCATCCCCTATTCTATGAAACGTATCTCAAACAGTAAACCATGGTTTGAAAGAAACTGCTCAAGAGCAGTCAATGCTAAAAATGCCGCCTACCGCAAATGGCGCCGAGATCCAGCAGCCGAAAATCGAAATATATTCATCACGACTAGAAACCAGTGTAAGCGGACTATTGACGAGAGCAAGGAGGGATATAACGAGCAGATCAAGACCAAGCTTCTCAACTGTCCTAATGGATCAAGATCCTGTTGGTGTGTTGTTGTTGATCAGGGTTTCTCAAAGACGTCAATCCCACCTCAGACCATAGATGATGGCTCAATAGCGGAAACGGCCAAAGAAAAAGCGAACATTCTTGCTGAAATATTTGAATCAAATTCTACATTAGATCATCAATGAAAGACTCCCCCAACTATTCCGTGAGTGAATTCCTCAATGCCAGGGCTGGTATTTCGCCAACGCCAAGTGAAACGAATACTCAAAAGCCTAGACACTAACAAGGTCACAGGACCGAAAGGTGTTCCAGCAATAGTGCTTAAGAAATGTGCTGCTAAACTAACATCTACACTATGCAGGCTTTTCTCCCTATCATATAGAACTGCATCCTTTTCTTCTAGCTGGAAATGCGCTCAAGTGCAACCAATCCCGAAGAAAGGTAAAAAAAGGATTACAAATAACTACCTTGCCTTAGTTCCCATCATGTCCAAAGTCATGGAGAAACTAATCGACGAACAGCTCTTAAAATATCTCCAATCGGCAGGCGTCATAAGCGATCGTATGGCTTCCGCAAGTACACATCAACAGGAGTTCTCCTGACTTACGTGACCTACCCGTGGACCAAAGTCATCGAGAGCTACGGCGAATCTCGTGCAGTAGTTCTCGACTTATAGGGTGTGGCATGGTATTGTTAAGCAAATTGACAGCATACCGACTACCACCAGCACTGCTTCTATGGCTTTCCAATTTCTTAAGGGATCGAAGCATCCGAGTTGGTATTGATGGACATCTCTCGGAGGAATTTAAGATCAATGCCGGAGTTCCTCAAGGGCGTACATTATCTCTCACACAAATAATTCTATTTAGAGCTTTGCAGACGACAGCACTCTTATATCCTCATTCATGTCGCGGACTCCAATGACCGCTGCTCTTTCCTAATGCGAGCGAGAAAATCAGAACGCCATCCTGGACTGGGACGAGGAAAATTATGTCCAGTTTAACGCAGGAAAGCCTTAAGCAGCTGTCTTCACAAAAAAAACAAACACTGCAGGACCTGACTTATCAATCACAGGACAAACACTGACTCTGGCCTCATCCATAAGCTTGCTGGGGATCAACGTAGAAAATATGCCTTGGCGTAATGCCGTCGCCAACATCGCCAAGGCAGCAGCACAAAAGCTAGGAGCACTCTATAGAGAAAAAAAGTTGTATACACCTCATCAGCTCTTACTGCTCTATAAGGCCCAGATAAGACCATCTCTGGAATACTGTTCCCATGTGTGGAGCTCGGCACCCAAACACTTGCTCAAGATATTAGACTCCATACAGAGCAGAGCAGTCCGTCTTGTGGATGACCCAGAGTTGACTAAATACCTTGCCAGCCTTGAACATCGAAGAAAAGTGGCAGACCTATCTCCTTACTATCGATACTACTACCACAGATCTATATAGCTACGCAACAGATACCTCTTCCAATCCTTTTTACGCGGGGCCAAAAATGTTCACCGGCTTTCGCGAGCGGGTGAACCAGTCGTCTAGGAACGGGTCAGTGTTGCCAAGTTATCACGTCGAACAATATTCCGGCTGACTTTTTGACCCGCTCAAATCATCGAGTTTTATTATTAACATTTATGTATCAAATTAACACAAACATATTTTTTTAGAAAAATACGATTTTTACATTTTTTATTAAGTATGATAGTTTATTAATAGTAAAACAAATGAAACGGCAATTTAAATGAACTAATTTATAATATTGATAGTAGAGTTTAAAACAAAATTAAATGGTACTTTGCACATGTCGATAAACATTTGAAAAATTTCTTTGATCTTCGAAACAAAAACCTGCGTGATAATATTATTACTTAATACAAATAAGAGATATTACAGTATAAGTTAACAAAATTTGTAGTGACCTTTTACACCGATATTTAAGGTGAGTTTTAGCCCATGTTCAAGCAAACACCAATCACTGAATCTGAAAATGAACTTTAATTTGACATAATATAACATACGATTGCCAAGAAAATGAGTAACACCATAATGTGATTTGAAAGGTAAACTACAGTTCGCGACTTGGCAACACGGCGGGGCAAAACACGTCTAAATAGGAAAATATTTAAGTTTATTTTTCAAAATTGTGGATTTTAAATTTGAAGCAGAAGTTCAAGAATTAGTAGAAGCGAACTATATTTAACTTCGCTAATTTTCCAATTGCAAATTTAGTCGCTCTGCCAATGCATAAAAAATCAAAACGATTGTGTTTCTGCACACAGAATTTTTGGAGCCGATTTATAATAATTGCTAATGAGACATGGACCCACACACTACACTCCCGAAACCATAGTACACTCGAGGCGATTAAAATCACTCCCCATTTCCCATACCCCAATTTTCCCCAACATTCCCTTTTCATATCTCAGTGGCTCAACAAAAACAATCAACATATAAATCCAAAACCAATTTGACAAAAGCGCTAGCCGTACCAAACAAAAAACAGCCCTTTGCGTTCCCCTTTATCCGTCTTTCATTTGGCATTTATAAATGGCTACAGAATTGTGTCTGTAATTAGCAAAATATATTTGGCCGGAATAAAATATCTTAATAATAGGCTTTTGATTATTTATTTTCTTGGATACCTAAAATTGACAAGTTGTGACAACGCTGTTTTAGTTAAAAAAAATGAAGTTGTTTCATTTTAACATCAATATCGACTGCAACAAACATTTCCATTTGCTAAACCAAGTTAAGTATTCATATGATTTAACAAATGGTACTTTAAGTACAGTTAAAATAGAGCAAACACATATAACCAGAAATACCGAAGTAAAAGAGACTACACAATGTTCCAATTAATTGGCACCCACCACCAACAAAAACGACACCTCTCCATTCGAAAGGTATTTAACCATTCAATTCAAACATTTTCGCGAAATAAATTGTATTTTTTAGATTTCAAGCGACAAGAAATTCGATTCATTTAACGCGACAGCCTGTAAGTTAAACAGACTGAAAAGGAAGCTTTTTGGGGGAGCTTTTTTAAATAAGGAGACGGAGCGTCGGTTAAAATTAATTGTACAAATGAGAGAAATAAATCTGTCTCGTTGGTAAGAAATTAAAGACACCCTAAAAGAATTGCGGTGCGAATTATTTGAAATAATTGTGTTGGCAAGATATTTATTTTCAATTTGTAGGTATACGCTTTTAATTACTTGGAAATTCACTTAAAATGTTGATTAAGGGTATGTAAAAGGTTATATAAGGGACGATTATTACATACATAATGACTCATTGTCAATTTTAATATTCTTAGCTTGGAAAAAGATATTCAAAAATGGCAAACTCCACCCCATCCCCAATACACGAATATACGCAATAAGCATAAAATATTATTCTTTATTTTAGATAAGCTAAAATTTTCTAAAGAAACACGAAAGAAAACAGAAGGATAAAAATACATAAGCAGAAAAAGAAAAGCAAGGAAACATAAAATTAAAAATAGTTTAAAACTATAAATCTTAAATTGAATCAAAATAAAAAGGGTTTTCATATACAAATGACCAGGAGCTGTGTGATTATCAAAAAGGGGTAACTTATCGAATAGTTTTAGAAATTACAAAAACACGACTGTAGTTCAATTCAATGTTTATGCTGACGTTAAGAAGAATTAAAAAAAAAACACAAAATAAACAGAATAAGCACAAAAACAAAAGCAAGCAAAAATATAAAAAATAGGCACTAATGAAAATTAAAACGGTTTGCTATAAAATAGCAACGAGAAAACAAAAGAGAAAAGAAGCATAAAAAACAAAAAAAAATAGCCAGTGCCGGATGCCAATGAAACGTAGTTACCCCAAAAATTACTATTACACTTGGCAAATTCTAATTAATTATCCTTAAAATTAAATATTACAACATTCAGGAACTAAAAAAAAAAAAACGAGAATGTTTGGACCTATGCTTATATGGAACTCTATACCGGGAATCATCATTTTTATCCTTAAAAGACACCCTGTATCCAGACTTATATAATGAACAGTGTTTCTTAAAGTCCATGATTTCTGTCGACTCATTTGAGGATAGTTAAAAAAACATAAAATAAATCATGAACAAATACCTATACAAGACAACCAGAAAAAAAGCATAATAAAACATAAAAATGCCGGCATTCTGAAACTATAAATTTCCGAATGAACCAAAAGTTGAGCTGCTTGCCGTGAACAAGAGAATAAAATTTACGTGACTATGAAAAGAAGACAATTTATGGAATTAAATCTACAATAGAGGGATAAATATTCAAAATATGCTAGTAAACAAAAGTATGCTCCAATTTAGGTAAATTAAAAAGTAAAACAACAGCATTACAGAAAACAGAAGGATAAAAACACATAAGCAGAAAAAGAGAAGCAAAGAAACTATAAATCTCAAACTGAATCAATAGAAAAAGGGCTTGTCATAAAAAAATGGTTAGAAGCAACGAGATTAAAAAATGGGTAGATATTACAAAAACACGATTATAGCTCAATTCAATGCTGATGTTGGTGTTAAGAAAAATTAAAAGAAAAAATACAAAGGGAAAAGTTACAAATTAAACAAAATGGGCACAAAATCAAACGCAAACGAATATATAAAAATAAACACTCTGAAACCAGTATTATTTAAAAAACATCAACTCCTTCAAACTGGAAATAAGAAATGAATCTAATAGAAAGTTAGTATACATAATTTACAAATCAAATAGGTACTTCTAACGCACGTATATCTGAAATAACCGATTTCTCTCCCATTATATTTTTTCGATGGCGATTATTGCGAAATTTGCGCCAGTATTATTTAAAAAACCCAACATCAGCTGTCTCTCCCTCAAACTGAAAATAACGAATTACGTGACTGTAAAAGAAGACGATTTATGTAATAAAATCTCACAGTTGCAAAAATTTTGAAACAGAGGAATAAACATTCAAAATTATGCCCCAATTATTTCAGTTAAAAAGTAAAATAACAGCATGATAGAAAACAGAAGGAAAACACTTTAAGCAGAAAAAGAAAATAAATAAACATAAAATTAGAGACATTTTGAAACTATTAATCTCAAATTAAGTCAAAAGTAACCTAATGACCAAGAGCTACGAACGTGATTACAAAAATGGCATCTTATCGAATAATGAATGTAGAAATTACAAAAATACAATTATAGCTCAATTCAATGCTGACGCTGATTAAAAAAATTATGTGTTAGGAAAAAGAAAAAACATAAAAGAAACGTAAAAGATAAATAGAAGAAGCACAAACTTAAAAGCAAGAAAAAACATAAAATAGAAACACTATGAAACTATAAATTAAATTTAATAAAAAGCATAACGGCTTGCTATAAAGAAGCTAGTAGCATCTAGATGATTATAATAAAACAACTTAGGGAATAATAAGACATTATAGGAGAAAAATTACTCTAAATAGAGCGAATATACATGCATAGACACACACAATTGTAGTTAAAAAAAGTTATGTTCTCTTTTAAGTTAGTTAAGAAAATGAAAACAGCAACGCGAAAACAAGAAATAGCAGAAAACATAAAGACAGGAATGAATAGCAAAAAACATGCAAATCTTAAAGCAACCTGTCATAGACAAACAGCTAAAAGCTACGTGATTATACAAAGGATATATTGTGAAATTATATTTTCTAGGCTTTAGGCTAGTTATAAAAATAAAAGTAGAACATACAAGAAAACATAAAAATACAAACATAATAAGCAGAAAATAAACAACTTTTAAAAACTATGTGCTTTTACAAAACGCAACATGTTAAATAAAATCTAATAGCTCAAGAAGAAAAAATCTGAAATAAAAAAAAAAATAACAACACATAAAAGAAAGCGCGATTATAAAAACCTTCCAAATGAAGCTAATATACGTCATAAAGAAGCCCCAAAATAAAACAATTATTCCCCGAATAACGTGACACTTTATTGGAGTTTGGCAGTTAGTAAGTAATAGCTCATACTCGATCAAAGGGAAGACACAAGCTCTTTGGGAATAGGAAATCGCCCTCCTCGATATTAAAGTTTCAATACGGCCTTGTCGGGCGCCCTGCCACCTAATGCATATTCTGTTAGTTACGTCTTTTGTTGACAGGTAGTCGGTTAGCGGGGCCATATTTGATGCCTTTGATCATTGTTTGGGGAAGTTTGATGTTACAGGTCCTTACAAGAGATTTCAACTAAATATTTGAAGGGAACATCTACATATGATCCGAGCGTTTAAATCTTAATATTTCTGTCGAAATATATGAAGAATGAACCATGTCCAGGGAGGTATCGTAAATATCTCCATAATATTTGCTTTTTTGCTATTGAATTCGAATATTCTTTATTATTCGAACTCGAACTGATATTTTATAACGATAAATTTGCGTATCAAGCAGGCAGCTTCGGAAATTATTGCGTGAATCAAACTTTAACACGCGATAAATGGAAACGGGTAAACCAGTTTTCACTCAACCTGAATCGAACAATAATAATTTATTAAAACAAAAACAGCAAAGGAATATAATGATCACTTCACGTCCATTGTACACGCAAGCACCTGGATGGCCCTCGAATGGTAGATGGCTTAGGGATCGTATAGATAGACAAAAGAGTATAATGGTCTGTTCACACAAGTGCTCCTACACGTCACGTCTATAAAGGGCCATAGAGTGACGTCATAATTAGACAGTGCTAAGACAAAAGCGCTCCGGGTGCTTCGTTATTCGAGATCGTATCGCTGGTTTTTATGCAAAATAATTATGGGAATATTTTCTCGTTTAGCGAAAATTTGTTTTTGATGTATGTGGGCACAACAATTCATAGGCTAGCTAGAAAAAATATCGAACTTACACAATTGCTCAAACAGTAATGTTTGAGCAGCGTTGCCAAATGAAAATGTTTATCAATCCGTATTTACGTCGTAACAGTAAATTTTGACTTTCTAATGGAAAGTTGATATACTAAATATTGTTGATTATTGTATAAAAAATAAATATTGTCTTTAAAATACATCTTAGTTCTTAGGTCGAATTTCAATTATTTTGGTAATTTCTAAATAACATGAAATAAGGAAATTTTCCTGAAGTTATTAACACTGCATTAGGGTTTGTTCATATCGTGTGATTTATGAAGTGTTTCGCAACACTGTAACAGGTATATTTGGGTACTGGCTGATTTGGCTGCATCATATGAATATATTTATAACATTTTCATCGGTGTACAAGATGGCTCACTAACCCAGTATGTAAGACGAGTTCATGTGAAAAATATATATTCTTCAAAAACCTAGGAAACGCGCAACAGTGTTATATTGCAAGGGATAATTTTTGGATAAAATTAAATTTATTTATTTGGACCAGGGGCGCGCGTATACACTATCTTAGTTACGTTATTTAAAAAAAAAAACTAGTAAATTTATCCATTAAAAAGCCACTTTAAACTTGTCCCTTGCTTCTTTTTTTAAAATCATAATTTTTAGAGAATAACTAGAAAATGAGTATTTCTGCATTCCTCTTCATAACTTCAATTTTACTTAAAACTTAAAAATTGTTATAAACGTAAACGTTATAATAAGTATTGTTTGTAAAAATAAAACATTACATCGACGCATTGTCTATTGTCAAAGACCTAATAATTGTACACTCTACTCGATAATTATAATGCGCATGTCATTTTGGTTGAGGTATACTTAAAATGTTCTGAGTCTTGGTCACTGATTATAATAAAGTTTTTAAGAGTTGCGCTGTGACCTAATTACATTTATCTTTGGTTATTTAATTTAAGCGATTATAGCGTCTCAACTACAAACTAGTTTAACTTCATAGTTCATTTTAACCACGTGACAGATTAGTTAAACTTAGAGCTTCGACAGATTGATTTTAGCTTTGACTTTGTTACTTTATGAGCTCTCAACCAGCCTTGGCAGCCCCTAGGGGCACGTACAACTACAGGCACGCCGACTGGACAAACTTCAGGAGAGAAATCAACCCGAAGTTAAGGATAACTCGTGACTTGGACACCCCTGCAAAGATAGACGAAGCCATAGAAGTCATGGCCAGGATAATAAGCGCCGCAAAGAAACACAACATCCTCAGGAACCCGGACCTCAAGCAAGGCAAGCCGCCCCTACATATCAAGGAACAGATCGCGAGAAGAACCAACTACACAGGATCAAAATATCGTTACCCGAACGACAGAACAGCTTACCTGAAAGAATGCGAACTTACCCGAGCCATGCTGGATTCATACAACAACAGAAGCCACTAGCCGTGAAAACAACATGAAGCAGCAAAAGCCCCTGGACAGTCCCACTTATCAAAGTGACGAGAGA
The DNA here is from genome assembly GCA_016904865.1 of Pissodes strobi. NCBI lineage: Eukaryota > Metazoa > Arthropoda > Insecta > Coleoptera > Curculionidae > Pissodes > Pissodes strobi. Next base: position 204,568 of record MU182427.1, on the reverse strand, counting down.
CGGTGTAGAACACATCATTATCGTGGCCAGGACAGAGAAGGCGGAAGCGTTCATGGAATACTTTTCCAATATCAGCAGCCTGACGGAAAATCTATCAGACGACAGGACAAGAAGAAGAGTTCAGAGGACAACTGGCGAAATCGAAGCGCTAGCGCTGCAGGACACGAACAGGATAATCACGAGCCTCAGTTAGCTAAGGAGGATCATAAGCAAAGCACCAGGATCGGAGGAAATAGTCATGAAGGAGGCCAAGTTCCTGCCGAATAAAGCCCTTGTCCAGCTGACGTACATCATCAATGATTCCATCAGACCACACTACTTCCCGAGGACAAAGTCAAAGTCAAAGTCAAGTATGCTTTATTGCCACAGAAAAATTCAAATAAATTTTATGGACAAAGCTAACTAAAATAAATAAACTAACCATAGTAGGGCAAATACAAAACAAAACAAAACTTAATATATACAATAATATATACGATAAAAATAGAACAAGCAATTTTCAAATTGAAATTGGTCACGATTTAACAAAAAAACTATATTACAGAACATCATAAGCAGTTGAACTAGATCCACAGGAAGTACACAAAACATAGGGTAAAGAAACCCAGTGTTATCAAAATATTAAACATACATTATAACGAAACGTGCTGTTTGAAAAAATAAGGAAGGTCATGTCGGTGAACTTGACTCAGGCAATATGCAAACGCTGCAGAGTTGAAAATACCGAGGAAAAGTAAACAAAACATGACTAAAATTGATAGCTAGATATTTAATTTTGTGTAATTCCTGTATATCCGAAAAATCACTAATTCGTCAAAAAAATAATCCTATACCTATTATAAAAAATATATATAATATAAAAAAAAAATTCACCGCCGCACATGAAGCCCAAGAAAATTAATGCAGGAAAAAATAAAATCTAATTCACGCAAAACTCATTTATAGAATAATAAGGTCTTTCTAGTAGGTAAGCCTTCGTTTTTTCACGAAATTTAGCAAATGTAGGGATGGATTTAAGTTGTAGCGGGAGTGTATTGTATAAGTTCTTGGAATTATAAAGAATATAATTTTTTGTTAATTCAGAGGAGGGAAAAGGAAGGTAGATGTCCTGACTCGAATTTCTTGTTGAGTACTCATGTTGTGGCCTTTCGGGAAATATGGTTCGATATTTGCGTATTAAACAAGTTGTTTCTAAAATAAACAAAGCAGGAAGCGTAAGAATTTTATATTTTTTAAAGTAGTATTCGTAATGAGCTCTGCCATTAAGACCAAATAAATAACGAATTGCTCTCTTTTGAAGTCTGAAAATGGTACGAAACTGCTCGGTGTTACAGCAGCCCCAAAAGGGAAGGCCGTAGCGAAGATGAGATTCAAACAAAGAGAAGTAAGTGAGCCTGGCAGTAGACAGATTTAGTTCCTTCGAAACCGATCGAATTGCGAAGCAGGCAGAAGAAAGCTTTTTCGTTAAATAATCAATATGTGCGGACCACTTAAGGTTGGCACTAATACTCAAACCTAGGAATTTAGCCGAGTCAACGTATTTAATATTGCTGTTGTGAAGTAGCAAAGCTTGTTGTAAGGTTGTTTTATAAGATAAGGCTACCGTTTTATCAACGTTGAAACACAGCCAATTTGAGTCAGACCATGTTTTGATTGTGACGAGATCGCTGGAGATATTAGAGTGTAGGGAGAAAGTATTAGAATCACTCCAAGTTATGCTTGTGTCGTCAGCAAAGAGAGAAATTTTGCCATTGATTTTTAGGTATGTAATGTCATTAATATATATTAGAAAAAGGATAGGCCCAAGCACAGAGCCCTGTGGAACTCCACTGGTAATTAATCTGCAATCAGAATCAGAACCGTTCGCTCTAACAAACTGCTGTCTATTTTCAAGATAAGATTGGAACCAGTTCGAAGGAATACCACGGATTCCATAAAAATTTAGTTTTCTTAACAAGATGTCATGACACACACAGTCAAACGCTTTAGCGTAATCACAGAAGACTGTAGCAGTAGGGAGATTGTTGTTAAGGGATGAGTAGACATCGTGAAGCAACGAGAACATGGCGTCATTTGTACACTTGTTTGGTAAAAATCCGAACTGTTCCGGGGACAGTATGCCATGTCTAAGGAGAAATGGCATGAGGCGATTTTTTAATAACTTTTCAATGATTTTAGAGAGTACAGGCAACAGAGCAATTGGACGATAATTGCATAAGACATCCTTTTCACCTCCCTTATGAAGAGGAATAATTATCGCAGTTTTGAGGCATTCGGGAAAAACACCTTTCGTGAAGGACGCATTAATTAAGGAAGCTAGGACATCCAGAATTGGAAGTGGGAGGTTCAAGAAAATTTTAATTGACAGATTATCAGTGCTACAAGCTGATTTACTCTTTATACTGCCCATTACCTGAAGAAGTTCAAGGCTGGTCACAGGGCTTAGGAAAAAACTATCAGCGACTTTTTTAGAAGGAGGAAGAAACGAGAGAGGGTCGAGAGAAGGAGAAATACCAGAGGTAACATTTTTGCTCACGTTGACAAAATATTCGTTCAAATCATTTGGTTTTGGCATGCTCTGATTCGCGGAATTTGTTTTGCCTCTAAGATCGTTAATAATGGACCAGGCCTCCTTGGATACGTTTTTAGCAGTTGATAAACGATTTTGATAATATAGTTTCTTTGCTGTCTTGATAAGTTTTAGGTAGATCTTCCTATAATTCGAAATGAATTCAAGAACTTGAGTGTAGTTAGTGAATTTTTTTATGTATGAGAGGGAACGCATATTTTTTGCAGATATGCGTAAGCCTTTCGTAGTCCATGGTTTGTGATGTTTAGGTTTAATGGATTTAAGCGGGAAGGCTTTATTGAATGCATTTATAATTTTATTTAAGAAACCGCTAAAGTCAGAATCAAGTTCGCCTGATTCAAAATTCCAGTTGGTCTTTAGGCAAAGGTTACGAAAGGATGAAAAATTGGAGGCTGAGAAGATTCTACCTAGGTGGCGAGTTTTTTTTGAGGGCCTATAAGAAGTATTGAATTTGGAGATTACTGCCTCATGATCTGAGAGACCCGCGCTAGTTACTGTCGATTGGACATCAGTTGAAGGAAAGTCGGACGCTACATAGTCAATGATAGAAGAGGAATTGTTAGAAATCCGAGTTGGTGAGGTTACATGCATTGAAAGACCAATAGAGTCAAAAATTGAAATTAATGATTTTTGTGCAGCACAAGCGGTAGCGTAGTCAATATTTAAATCACCGCACAAAATTTTCTTGCCTTTCACCGGCAGACCATCTAACAAGCTTAGCAGGTTATCAAAGAACGATTGCACATCGGAATTTGGCGCTCTATATATACAAATTACGTGTAAATCAAGGTTCTTATTGTATACAATGGAAAATTCAAAGTAGTTATCCGATTGGAGATGATCAAATTTAGTTACAGGTAAAAAGTCCTCACTCAAGGAAAGAATCAGTGTTCCCCCATGAGCCGAGTTTTTCCGATTATATCTGGCTATTGTGGAGTACTTTTCAACATAAAGCGGGTCAGTCTCACTCAGCCAGTGCTCTGTAATTGCAACTAGTTGGGGGAACCCTGATTCCTCCAAAAATAAAAACAATTCATCAGTCTTATTTCGCAATGAGGCAACATTAATAAGAACCATACTAAGCCTGGCGTCAGGATTAGTGGAATCTAGTCGCTCAGGACACGTCAAGCTGCCTAAAAATTTTTCTTCGGGGAGCCGCTGGAGAAGTATTTTTGGTGACCCTCTCTGGACTTCTGAAGCTGAATCGTCCTCTCGGAAACAACATGGGATCTGTAGGAACAAAGATCTTCTTCCACTTCAGTGTGTTTAAACCCATATGCGGTATGAAAGTCGTGGTAGACCTTACGTAAAATGTCATCCTGGATTGGCAGTCCTTCAGATGCTAGGAATAATCTGATGCTTATGTTGGTAAATCCCTCATAACATGGAAGACATCCAGGATCATCGCCATCCCCAAACCAGAAAATGACAGGAGCCAAACCTCATCGTACCAACCCATTTCCCTGCTACCCACCCTCGGAAAGATATTCGAAAGACTGCTCAACAAAAGAATCAACGCGGAGCTCCAAACACTAGGAAAATCGACACCCATGCAGGATATTGGACCAGGCAACGATAGGAAAGAACACCAAGAAGACAACAGCGGCACTCTTGGACTTAGAAAAGGCTTATGACACCGTGTGGAGGGAGGCCATGGCTACCACGATGCACGAAGCAGGAATCACGCCGGCAATCACGAAGACCGTCATGAGCTAAAAAACAGGACAACAACAACACTGATCAACGGGACAGAATCAAGGACAAGGACAATAAGACAAGGACTCCCCCCCCAAGGAAGCGTGATATCGCCGACGCTGTTCAACATCTACATCAATGACGTGCCAAGAAAGCAGAACAGCCAGATAGCACTTTTCGCGGACGACGTAGCAGTCTACACATCATCAACGCAGCAAGGAACGGCAACACAGCAAACAGATAGGGCATATAGCGGAGTATTTCAACAGATGGAAGCTGGAGATAAACGAGACCAAAACGCAACTCATCAACTTCAAGCAGAAGGGCAAGAGATAAAGGACACACATCCCGATCAAAAGGACACGGATCGAGGACACGGACACCGTCAAGTACCTAGGAGTCACACTGGACAGGAAGCTGACGTTCAAAGACCACATACCAGGAGAAGAGCAGGAATAGCAGACAGCGCAATATTAAATACATTTTCATTAAATTTATATGAAAATTAAATATTTACATCGAAGTAAAAGTGCTTTAGAATAAGGTTCTTGATCATTTTGAATACAATTTTTTATTGAATGAATGTAGGGAAGTTTATTTGCATATTTTTAAACTTCTTGTTGATTGTTTTATTTACACTATTATCTTTTTGCATTTTTGGAAGAAAATATTTCAACTATCTTCAGTGATATTAGTTCGTGTTGAATTCCGTAATACATAATATATGAAGAAAAAATATATTGTATCGAAAAGTAAAAAATATATTAAAATATAGAGTACATGTTTCGTTTAAAATAAGAAGTTTATAGTCGCTCCGGCACTACGACTTACACTTTATACAAAATGATATACAAAATAAAAAAGCCTTTACAAAGTTTACACCAAAACACATGGGTAATTAGCTTTTTGACACTGTATATTTGTAAATTTTTAGTGTAGTTGTGTTATTCGTAAATATACATACTGTTATGAAAATTGGCACAGTTGATAAGTAATACCATTTTTTAATTTTTTGTAATACATTTTCACTAAATTTGTCTCTAAACTTAAATATTTATATAAAAAAAATTTTGAATACTTTTATTGAATGTATTATGCTAATTTACATATTTGTAAACTTCTTGTTGATTGTTTTATTAATTATATGCAATTTACAGTATTATTTTTTTTTTGGGAAAAATATTTAAACTATCTTTAGTGATATTAGTTTGTGTTAAATTCCCTAATACATAATATATTAATGAAAGACATTTCAAATACAAAATGATAAAAAAATAAAAGGTACTTTACAAAGTTTTCATTAAAGAAACTTTGGTACTTACCATTTTTGTATTATTTCTTACTTTCAGTGAGAAGTTATAAACATAAGAAAGCCACTAAATACAAAATATAATAATTTTACTAGTACCTTTTAGAACTACCATGGCCTTTTTTTGACAGAAGGAAAGAAAAAAATTAATTATTTGGCAAAAAAACTTTTTTTAGCATTAAACTAATTTTTTGATTGTGCTGCTTCATCTCAGACCATCCATATTCAGGGTGCTTCAAAAAACCAAATTTTAACACTAAACTCCATGAGACAAAAATAAGCCAAAAAGTTTATATACACTTATGACAAACCCTCTTGTTTATAAGATGTAGGGAATTTCTTTAAAAGATTTTTTTCTAAAATATACCTAAAATGCTTAAAGTTGACCGATCCAACATAGAAGGCATTTTTTTACAAAAATATTATGCGACACCGCTTTTATCACAATTTGATTAATGCTTTTGCTTCAGAGGACAGAACTTACAAAAGAGACATCTTGCAATTGTTTGCTAGTGAGCTAATTTTAAGAAAAAATACAGAAATTATTTTACTGCACGTCTATGTTAAATGTTCACAACAATCTACAGCTTCTTTACAAGATTCAGGGGGTTCAGTAGAATTGCGTAAATGAAAATCACAAGTAAATTTCCGCTAAGGAATCTAGTATTAAAATTTGGCTCATATTTTTGGAAACATCCTGTAAGGTTTTTATTAAAAATGAATAAACTTATATTATTAATGATTGGATAAATATGTCTTATTCACATTTAAATACCCATGAACATATGACGTTCCTAGCAGGTAACAACCATTTTAGGCTTCTCGGGATCAAAAAATCTTGAAGTATAGTTAGCCAAATGAAAGAACCTGGATGAAATGAATGCGGGCAAAAATGTACTCGCATTTTCAGATGCTGCCACATTTTTTTCCCAATAATCCTAATTTATTTTGTGACTAGTTTTCTAAAATAAATTTACATATTTAAATTTCCTACTTGAATACTTAATTTTGTTATTTTCCTTAATATGACTGTATTCTATTATTACCTATTTTATTTACACATGGAAATCCGGAATAAATATACTATTTATATTTTATTCGCCTTCAAGCTATTTAAAATACGCGACAACAGACAACCGTGCGACGTCTACTTAATTTTTAGCGGTGGGGCAGTTTCCTGATTGGTGCCAGGATATATTATATGCACTTTGACCCTAGACAAACACCTAACTTTTTATTACATATTTTAGAATTTCGGCAGCGACTTGCTTTGGTCATTGGCGTGGAAATTGCCGAACTGTGTGGTTATTTATATTATTTAGTTTGTAGGGTCTGGTGATATATAGGTTGTGTCAATTTTGCCAATTTGTGAGGTGTCCTATAGAGTAGTTTGGGTTAGTCTGGGCCAAAAAAATGGGAAGATCCGCCAAATTTGAGCCGAAATAATGCCCCCAAAGTTCAAGTTTTGGCACAAATTTTCAGCACCACTTCACAAAACACTAAAAATATAGACAATAAAACAAAACACATCTTAAAATAAATTATCGGGTGAAAATATTAACTAAGAGACATTTGCGTCGAACGAGAGGCCTCCATTTTGTCCCGATCGTAATTTAAAACGACTCATAGCCCCATTAAACAAAATCGAATTTTACTTGTAAATATCCTCCTTTTTGCTGTCAAATGTCACTATAGCCGAAACAGGGATTTTTAAGAAGGCACACTACTGCCAGACGTTTACTGTAGTTTCGTTGGCAAAATTCATTAGATAAAATGGCGCGCTATGAGTGTCTTCTTTCTTTTATTTAGGTGAATGAATGCAAATGCACACTGATTTTTCAATGTGCATTTGCCTTCATTCATCTAAATAAAAGGGGCACTCATTTATTCATTGGATTACACTACTCCTTTGTATGTATATATTCGTCATATATTTCACTTCATCCATGGACCTCCGCTCGCTTCGCTCGCTCAGGGGGCGCAACCAAAGCAACCAAATAAACATTCTAGTCTCTGTGGCTGAAATAATGAATTTTGGCCTATTTGCGAAAATGGGACAAAGGTTTAAACCAGTAATTATGTCGATATTCCATTCCCCTAAAATGAATTTGCAAAAGTAAAAAATCACACATGAAACTTTATGAGAGCGAACCTGCAATTTATTTCCCCTCAACACAGCTATTATTAATTTGTGAAATAATTTCCGTCCACATTAGGCGCTGATATGAGAGATAGACAAAAAAGCCAGCTATCGGATTAAAAGAGGTTATTTAATTCCGAGTTGCTGGACAGGAAATAACTCTATTGTAGTAACATAATCCTCTAGGAAGTAATCGAATCACTGAGCTGATCCATAAGCGGATTCCCGCCCCTATATAAGCCTAAATCCTTTAGGTAATAGCTCTAACATTAATGTAGGCTTGTCTTCACCTCTGCTGTAAATGCCAGATAAGTAGGAGACAACGCCGTTTTAATCTATTAAGGCTAAGTATTAAATCTTACGAATTTTGTGGAAAGGAAATTATTAGTATTACTTTATCCCCTGGCAATTTATGATGTAGGGAATTTTAGCATTGATACTCATACACCGATAAGCAAGTCTTAGTATGATCTTGCCAGTGAAATATCTAAATTCGAAGCAGATTATGTATTATGTATTTTAGCTAGCAAAAGTCCACTGTACAATGCACAATATATTCGCAAGCAGTTCGTGTAGAAAATACACTGAACGTTAATTAAAGTAGAAAAGAGTGAGCAGAGTTGAAAATGGAGAATGAAGAACACTCTATCCATCGTAATAGACGCCACGCCTCCCGCTGTCATAATCAGCTCGCTCCTGAAGAAGCACGTATGGACCGACTTCACAACCATGAGTGTCGGAGCAAAGAAAATCCTCTTGGCACCGAGATTGAGCCATAAGGACTCCCAGACTCTCATCATGAACCCAAAAATTTCCGCTTGGAAATCCGTGGTGTGCTCGCCCAGTGGGGTCCATCCCAGTATCCCATCCTTCTCTCCATCCAATCCTCCTTCATAGGGAAGAGAAAGTTTAGCCCGTCGTGGAAACGTATCTCAGTTACCATCACGTCACCTGGCCAAGCCTCGCCATAGACCGCAATGGTCATGGTAGGAGCCGTTGTCCCTCCACATCCCCTGGTTAATGACATATCCAAAAACCAATATAATTGAACAACAAACAAGTTAATGTGGCCACAGTATATATACTCGTACATAATCCTCACAGTAGGTTTATGTGTATACAGTGAATGTACAAACGAATTTAATTGCAAATTCATTAAATTGTTCCCAGTTTTATGCATGAAAATGTTTACGTAATATAAAACGGATTAATATCAAAGAAATTTCAATTCAAAAATTCCTTTGAAATCCTCATAATTCTTGGAAAATCTCGCAGTTATTTTAAATGGGCGAGCTTCCAACCTTTTTTCCATATAAAATGCTTTGCATTTCTTTATTCAGTCATTTCTCCGACGGGATATTTATTGTACATTCGCGTGCACAATATTAAAAATTGTGGGAGTTGTTATTTTGAATTTTGTGTATTTGGAATGGAATGGATAACAGGCAAAATTACGAGAGTAGGAGTAGATATACAAACATAATACAAGCCTACATTTTGCGACTTTTACCACGCGCCCAGCCATATTGAACCATTTTTGGGAAAATGAACTATGCCATTATATAGGTCGTGGTACCCCGCACCTGCTCTTTAATTCTGAAGTTTCTAGTACCATTCTCGGCCATGACATCATCTGTCAAGGTTTTGGCCACTTGGGCTAAATCATTTTAAAGGATTCGGTCATCGGTTTAGACTAAAAGGTTTTAAATAGATACATTTATTTGAATCCTGCTAAAAATCTCTGGTACATTATTTATTAAACCAAAAGGAACATAAGCTCTTATCTACATTATATACAAATTTTGATATAGATCTTTACACAAGTCTCAGGCAAAATACGAACAATGACTTTGAAAATAACTTGTACATTTCACAGGTCCGATACAGGTATGAGACAGCTTTAGACAGATTTGGTACAGCTTTAGATGGGTCTGATACACCTTTAGACAACTCTGTATACAGTTTTATACAGATCTGTATAACCGAGTTGGTAAATCTTGACTAATGATGCCATGACCGAGAATTTATGGTGGTACGAAGTTCAAGACGGACAACCAACAATTATTACCCACAACCTTTAAAATGATATAACCCAAGTGGATGGACCATGACAGATGACGTCAGGGTTAAATCCCTGAGGATAGTCATCAGTAATCGAAATTTAGTCTAAATCCATGAGGAACTCCTACATTAACCGAATAAAATGATGTGGCCCAAATGAATAAAGTCTTGACAGGGATTTATGGTGGTAGAAAGCTCAGGATTAAAGAGCAGGTGCCCTAAATCATGGCTTCTAGCGACGGAAAGGGTTCTCTGATCGTACGGAATGAGTACTACCTCGTGTCTGGCACGAGAAAAAACCACATGGAACCTCAAGTTTTCTTATGGAGATTATGCGAAATTTGAGCTAGTATTCTGCTCGTATATCTACTTATCAGTGGTTCTGCAAAATTATAAATAGCTTTCGCTTACGCGCGCAGGCCTTTCTGGCTAATGTGTGGGTGAAGTAACCGTTAATAACATAAAGAATTGAAGAAAGGCAAAGAGCCTTTTATATATATGGACAGACATGGGTTCCAGAATGTTTCTAAAAGTAATGATTGGAGACAGATCCGTCATAGACCTTTACACATGTGACTCTTCCGGGAGGCAGAGGGTGGTGAATCTCTCATTTACCTCTACTACGATTAAAGATAATCTGGGCTATATATAATTATTCAGAATAATATAGTTTGAATTACGAAATTCCCACTGTATAACAGAGCTAATTTAGCCCTTTTGCACCTGGGGCAAGTGTAAATCCCTGAAACTTAGACAGCTGCACGATATTAAAATTTGCGGTAGCTGCTATTTTAAATTCGTATTTTATGAATTTCCCTGATATGTATTGGTTTGGATAATTGAAAGCGAGCAAAGTAACGAATTTTTCGTTTGTAAATTAAAAAATAATTGGATTTCAGTCTCGAACAGAACC
>MU182427.1:181986-193850 GCA_016904865.1 Pissodes strobi | reverse complement strand
TATTGATTATTATGACTCGTCGCAGACAAAACAGTGTATGCAACTCTGAACTCTTATTTAATGGCTATTAGGACACTCATTTATTACGACACTCGCTTACGGATCGGGTCGTAATTTCCACACTCGTGTCTCAATAGCTATCATCAAATTTAATGCATATTACACTATTTTCTACTTTTATACTCTAATTAATTTATTAGACATTTACTACCTGTATTTTAATGAGCTCCATTAAGATACATATTTACCACTGAAAGCTAAAGTACTTGTTATTGAATAGTATGACTCATCGCAGACAAAACAGTGTATTCAACTTTCAACTCTTATTTAATGACTATTAGGACACTCTCATTTATTACGGCACTCACTTATGGATCGGGTCGTAATTCTCACACTAGTGTTTTAATAGATATCATCAAATTTAATGCATAATATATTATTTTCTACTCTTATACTTTAATTAATTTATTATACATTTACTACCTGTACTTTAACGAGCCCGGTTAAGATACAGATTTACCACTGAAAGCTAAAGTACTTGTTATTGATTATTATGACTCGTCGCAGACAAAACAGTATATGCAACTCTCAACTCTTATTTAATGACTATTAAGACACTCTCATTTATTATGACACCCGATTACGATCGTAAGTTTCATACTCGCGCCTTAATATCTATCATTAAATGTTCATTGCAAAATATAATAATTTCTAAAGAAGATACAAGTCCTTAAACGGGAATTCTGATGATGATCCCTCCTCTAAATATTTTCGAAACAGATTTTTGATAACTTTGAATAATTTGATAAGCTTTATACGCTTAATCGAATTTTAAACAGAATAATCTCAATAGGTTTAATTCAATTGGAGCCTTTAGCTTTTATTAGTCCATAAAATATGGATCTTAAATGACTGGACTAATATGAGACTAGCGGCTCGGAAGTTTAAGCAAGGGCCTCATAATTTTGGAGGAGGGAGGTGGCAGGACGTAGCTTCAAAAAAAAAGTTAGTTAGTTTGCGTCAGTAGTCAGTAGTTACTAATAGGATGGAAAGAACCGTACGCGAGGAAAATCGATTACAAAACTATCTTGCATACAGCATATCCCAAAGTATGAAAACGTGGTCAAGTATTTGAGGAACCGCTGATCAGATTGTAATGAATATAAAGGTAATGAAGCATTTCGGAATCATAAACTATACCGAGAGTGTTGCCGTACTGGATTTAAATTATTCAAAAATTGGCAAAGAGGGAAAATTTTAATTTTTCAGATACCAATAGCCCGAAAATGACTACATACATAATAATATCATATTGTTAACGGAAAATTAATATATTCTCGAGTCAAATATTATTACACACGGCACAAAATCTGCTCTGCACTGCTCTTGGGTATATCCAAGATACAGTTTATTGGCGGATCAGCTACATGTACCTCGGTCCGTAAGCAGAATCAGTTTACTGACAGACCAGCTACTGGCGTCCTGGGTATGTAGGCGAGCTCCGTTTACTGGCAGACCAGATACTTGCACCCTGTGTATGTTTTAAGGTTGGTCGAACACGGTTAAATAAACACCATGCTGAGCTCTGCCTCGATTTACATTCGTCATTCACTGACGTTGACCTACTTTGTGCTTGAAAGTAGGTCAACGTCATTGGATGACGAGTATAAATTGCGACAGAGATCAGCATGTTTTTTGCTTAACCGTGTCCGATCAACATTAAAACGGAGCCCACCTACGTACACAGGACGCAAGCATCTGGTCCGCCAGCAAACCAATTCGCTTACCAGAGGGTACATGTATCTGGTCCGCCAATAAACTCTACACGACCTTCGATACACGCAAGAGTAGTCCCCTACACTCATCAGGTTAAAATATCGTACATAATTCTGTGTTATAAACCTTAATTATTCTCTTATGATCGAAATTTACATTGGGATTAACTTTATAACCCTCAATTATCAAATAATAATACAGCAGCCTTACACTCTTCAAGTTAAATTATCGCATAGCACCCCTTTGTATTGACCTCATAAGCATTATTAATATGAATTGGGTCATCTGCAGGACACCTTTATGAAATTGTCGTTTTGTATACAGTAAAGCTCCATAGAAACATTTTATTTCATAAAACACGATATTTTCTTGTGGAATGAGGTTCACTTCTAAACAGGAAGAGCCCTAGAGAAAAGCTCAGTCGAAGCATCCATAGAGTAAGACCAATAAAGGTAAAAGAAGTGTCGCGCAACCTATACGCGACAATATTAGTAGGATCTGGCCTTAATTCATCTATTGGAATTTAGTTATATTATGATAATTTTAGTAAATATTACGGTGGAAAGATACTATGTAAATGTGTTGGTTCTATTGGCATCGAGGTTTTTATAAAAAAGGAGTAGAAGAGAGTAGGGTTGAGAATATGTATAGTACAGTATAGTGTGTTAAAATAAAAAAAAAAGATACAGAGGTATTAGAAGAAGAAATGTGATGTGGTAGTATTAGTTTTATTTATTTATGAATTTTAATTACATTTTGACAATGTTTTTTTTGCTTTGGCTAACTGTTAATTTCTAAAGAAACTATTCCAATCAATCCTGCTGCATTAACATCGGAATCTAAAAATAAACAGGGATAGGGCGACAATTTTCGACATAGTTCCTGTCATCAGCAATATTAAAATAAACTTTTTATTTCGTAACTTCTACGAATCAAAGGTGAGTATCACCAAAAAAATTTAACAATCCACAAAACCTATAAGTGAGTCGTTGAAGTCAGCCAAAACAAACCGTAAATCAGTTGCTTGTTAGGGTTTTTCATGTTTCTGTCCGTCACGAAGATCGTGACAGGAACGCCGGTGCTCTGCCCCGGAAGTGATGTATTACTTTAATAAAGTGACGCTCCATAAAGGGGCCATTCCGTGGTAGTGTTGTACGGATCTCGTCTCGAAGTCGAAATGTCGGTCGTCTCGCCTCAAGATCGTATTCAAGATACTCATATGCGGTCAAATTTCGGTCTCAAATGCGTATAATTTTAACTTAAATTACAGGCTGATTAGTTATATGCTTACCTTTAATTTACATTCTCTTAGACAATAAAACCCTTTTATACATCTAATTTAATCATTGCTTTGTGGCAACTTAGATTGTTATATATTCTTGGGGGGGATTTCCAGAATAAGATAATAAGGGAGCTTTTGAGTAAATGACAATTTAATACTTTAGTGGGTTCGCCTTCGCTTTTATAAACAAAGTGAAATTTTGCAAATATAGTCGAAAAGAAAAGGCATATGATTTTATTATAATTAATCCAGTATATTAGCACATTAAATATATAGTCATTGGATATTAATATTTATGAACAACCTTACGGTTACTTACTTTCCACACTAAACTTGTCACTTATCTTTACTGATTACCACGAATATTTATAATCGGCGCTTTTACTTGTATCACCTTTTGGGTTTAATTGCATTAAAACCTTTAGCTCTTTATTATTTTATAAGATTTGGATCTTAAATGACTGGACTAATATGCAACTCGGACGCCTTAACATAATAAGTATTTTTATATTTCTCTGCATAAAAATAAAACTTTAAGTAACTTTCCTATTACTTACCCACTTATTTACTTTAAATTCGACAATAATAGATTCTAATGAGTTACTGATTCATTGTGAATACTGGGAAATGGACCTTAATGCTTTAATTGGTTTATATTTATCCTTTAACTTGTGATTTTCTGTCTCAAATTGGCTAATTTTAACTGGAATTACAGGCTGATTGCGTATATTCTTACCTCTAATTTACATTCTATTAGACAATAAAACCCATTTATAGCTCTAATTTAATCATTGCGTTGTCGCAACTTACTTTTTATAAGTCAGATTGTTATACATTCTTGTGAGCAGTTTCGAGAATAAGATAATAAGGGAGCCGGAGCTTTTAAGTAGGTGTCAATTAAACAAGGTGTAATTCTGCAAATATAGTTGAAGAGAAAATGCATTATAATCTCATATAGTAACATTATTAAATATATAAAGTCATTGGATTATTAATATTTATGGACAATCTTACGGTTACTTACTATTCACACTCATATGATCATATCCTTTCTAAATATCACGCGTATTTTTAATCGACCTTTTTACGTGCATCACCTTTTTCGATTTAACTACATTGCAACCTTTAGCCCTTTATTAGTTTATAAGATTTGGATCTTACACGACTAGACTAATATGAGCCTAGCGGCTCGAGCAATTTAGCAATATCGAGTATTAATATATTTCTCTGCGTAAAACTAGACCTTTAAGTATCTTTCCTATTACTTACTCACTTATTTAGTGAGGAATTTAAAATGACCGCGGGTCGGTATGAAGTGGTTTATGTTTGTTTGGTCATTGTGAAGAATGGTTTTATCGTCGCTTTTCTTTGTCCTGCCAGCCATACATAATATCATATAGCTTTAGATACGTTTCATTCCATATTGAAGATGTTATTAAATTTGGTGGCAACCATCTTGTTGTATTTTACCTGTTGTAGGAGAACGTAATGCTGGCCTATTGGTCGACTTTTTTTTGGCCCTTTAACATTGAACTTGGCGTTCGAGGTGGACGATCTTGACTTGACCTCGTTCTCTTTCTTGGTAAGCGGTAGTGCGTGAGCCTGATTAAAAGTTTAAGAATTTCCAATTCGCCCTCATGGGAATAATCTTAATTTGGGCTAGAGAAGTTGGCATAGATACCAGTTTTGTGTAGTAAATTAATTGATTGTGGATTTGGTGAATTCTGTCTGAAGTCAAGATTTCTTTTGGTAATTGGCCCCTTTCTCAAGGGGTAGGAGAGGGCCTTGCTACCAGTCTACCATCATCATCAAAAACCCTAGCTAGGGTTTTTATTTGGAGCAAGATTAAGTAGCTACTAGTCAGTACGGTTGACGTTTTTTTGGTACCGACTGCAGCCGCAGTGGTAGGGGCATTACCTTAAATTGCCACTGAAAGTTTATGGGTCCCAAGGTGCCTAGCAGCAGCCTACGTGCAGAAGGCCGGAGGTGATATCAGCGGAGACCAGATAAGATAAGTTTAGGTTAAATCGGATTCTACATAATTTTATTGGCCTGTTATTAGTATTTTCAGCGTGGTAATAGATTGCGTGTTTTATTTATTTCTGCGTCGTATTGATATAAATATTTGTGGAACTGTTTAGGTTACCAATGCTAATCTAAATAAGTATACCTCTGATAGGATACTATTTACTAGTGTGGTTCAATTAATGCTCATAGTTTTTTTTGTTTTATTTCCTTTATTCTTACAATTTGATTTATATTGTGATAAATGATAAATATTGTCGTTCTGACCTATTGATTGGTTATCTGGTTATAATTTTACATAATCGTATTTCAAAAACTCAAAACTCAATCGCTAAGGTTTATTTATGTACAACTGCGACTCCTATATCATGGTAGACGCGCACAAGGTTTAGTAGTAATAAATATTATTCTGATGACTCTTATTACTAGTATGATGAGAGGATAGATACCTTATGTATATTGTGGTTATTAGTTAATTTTTTGTAATTGTTGAAATTGATTTTGACCTTTCCTAATCATTTGGTATATTATATTGTTACTTCCAATATAGCCAAACGTGCCTAACAATTTGTGACATTCCGTTTTGGGTCACTAACTATAAGTGAATTTTTTGTACGCCCCTGGTACTATTTCGGGCTTACGTTTCAGTTCGACATTTAGATCCGAGATTTAATACAACCATGCAAACACTAAAAACACGAGAACGCAAGACATCTGTAATTAGTAAAGAAACTTACCTCTTAAAATGAGGGCACACTACGCGACCTAAAGCTAAGTCCCACAATGGCGGCCGAAACTAGACAAAGCTAATTCCAAAAACCTCGTCCAATGAGTTATTCCTGCATCTACGGCACTAAAAGAAACGAGAACGAATCGACATGGCCGATGCGGAAATTTCTACGCTGTTGGTCGACAAAATCCAGCTAAGGTATCTGGGATTAAATCAGATTTTTAAATGAATCGACCGAACAACCGAAAAGCTTGGCTAGCAAACGGGATCGTCTCGCGTCCGAAAAATGGGAACGACACGCAGAATTCTTGTATCCCGCAACCAACAAAGCATGAAACGACAGAGAGTATGACGAAGGCGCCGTATTAAATTTCCGATCTATATGTCGAACTGAAAAGTAAACCCGAAATAGTACCAGGGGCGTACTAGAAATTCACTTACAGTTAGTGACCCAAAACGGAATGTCACAAATTGTTCGATCATTCTTTTATCTATTTCGCTTCTATTATAATTCAAGTTTAATTAAAGTTACAGTCTCTATGTATACACAACTGATCTAGTTCTATATTGGTGAGCATATCTTAACTTATTATTATTTGTTTCACTTTAGGCCCTTTCACTTTTTTTCATATTTATATCATTCTGTTTATTGAAAGTAATATGACAGCACGTTAACGTCAAACCTAACGGGCGCCCAATAAACTTAAACCTGCACGAACGTACCGTCTTTTATTTGCTCTGAAATACCTCAACCAAACAAGTGTAGTTAATGGTCATTTGATTTTGAATCACCCTTAAAAACTTTAAAATAACAATTCATAAAAATAAAATAACGCAATTCTCAAAATAACAGTGACGTTTACAATTACTAGGAATAACAATTGTTTCGATATATCTCCGTCAGATGTAGATTTTAAATTGCTTCAACTTTGTAATGTTATTCTTAATTTATTTCCAAAAGCAATTAATTTTCTGCTTCTATTCTCAAAATGTAATACATAATTTTCGTTTTCGTTTAGTAAATTTTTAGAAATATTTCATTTTCTTATGAAAAGCTCCGGAGTTTGTGCAAAAGCCACAATTTACTTGATATACTACTAATTACTGTAGCAAATTGTGATAAAGAACTGAATTTAATAATGCAAAAATCAGTTAATAATAGCTAAATAATTATAACATTTTGAATTGTTTATAAAAAAAAATTAAAAAAAAAAAAACAAAATAAAAACTGAAACTAAAAATAAAAAACATTAAATAATATAAAGAAAATACAAACAAATAATACGCTTGGAAAGTACGAAATGTGAGAAAATGTTAGGTAAACATTTATATAAAACACGACATCTAGAATCTAGAGCTTCCCACAGGATAATTAAATAACATAAAATCAGCTATGAATATAGGAAAGAAGATTCCAGACATATACTACAGGAAAATCACAATATATTTAAAGAAAAACTTAAAATTTTACATTCTGATAATAAAAAAACAAAATTAAATTAGATATCTGGAATGTTCGGAAATATTTAATTTATTATTTAAAAAATGGGTGTCATACTTTGTAAGATTATGACATAAATTGTGTAACTTTATTATCATTGAATAAAGTATAATTACGAAATATTGAATGTATTATTATATATATTATATTCAAAACGGTAAAGGTTGGGCTTTAATTTGAATTATTTAAGAAAAATGGGTGTCATACACCAAAAGACTATGCCGTGAGTTTTAATATTATATTACCTTTTGATAAAGTTTAATTACAAATTTTATGGCAGTCAATAGCCATTCAGGGGAATATTAAAATTTATTGATTTATGTTGCGAATAAAATGTGAATACATTGGATTACAATTAAATCATAATTGCTCTAACTTCAGCTTGCATTATATTTTTTGAACTCACCTTAATCCAAAACCGCTACAGATAACATTAATCCTTTTTCAAACATAAAACATACATTGCTTCTACAGCTAAGAAAAGCACAATAATTATTTCGAGATCCATTCATCACCCATAGAATTGTCGAAATAAATCATAGAATTTGACTCAGCTAGGGAAGTTCTAATAAATAATTGATTGGCGTTTTGTCGTCGAGTTAAAACGGCCGGCACCCCAATAAAACGTCTTGCGATGTCAACGTTGAGTTTTGATTATAAATGTGTTCCCTACATATGCTAAACGAATATCACATTATATTTAAAGAGAAATTAAAATTTTTACATTCTAATAATAAAAACACAAATTAAACTAGATATGTGGAAAGCTCGGAAATTAATACACAAAAAAAAACAAAAATCTATTCAACTCGATTGCCTGGTTCCTATGATACATTTATATAGAAAACACTCGATTGATGGAAAGTCGTAAACGCCTATCAACGCTCAGTCGAGATCGAGACGAGTTTAACTAAATCTCGCCGAGAATCTCGTCTCGAACAACACTACATTAAAGCGACGCTCCGTATAGCGGCAACCCCCTCGCCCAGGTTCACGAGTCCCTAAGGTACATTTCCGTTTTCCATTTTGTTAAATCAATACTTCCTATCTCGTCTTTATTTCAGTTCTTCAAAATCTAATTTTTTTATTCAAATTTTCCTATATTGTAGGTGAATTTCAGCAGATGCACGTGCAGCGACTCAAATAAATCTTAAAAAAATAAGTTCTTGGGAATAATAAATTAATTACTAATAACAAACCAGAAACATTAGCTTTTACAGAAAGCACCTTTGTTAACTGCTGCAATTTAATAACTATAAGTCATATTTTGTGCATTTGAATTAATTAAAATGTTAATTAAATAAAAATAAAAATAAAATAATCTTTATTATAAATCATACAATAATATGTTTATAAAGGTAGAAAGTACCATCAAAGGATGTATTTTCATAACTACCAATAGCATATTGCACAAAAGAGAAAAAAGCTAATTTAAACAAGTTAATACTAAATACAGTTATACTAAATTGCTAAAGAATTATCACTAACATATTTTTTAATCTTACTCTTAAAAACAGGTATACTTAAAACTTTAAAATTGTTAGGTATTGAATTATATATATTTGCTAGTAGGTACAAAAAACACGACTTAAAGAATTCAGTTTTATGACTTCGTGCACATAACCTATCTCCAAAACGAATATTAACAGAGTGCACATCATCCCGCACATAACACAACTAACTCATGCAGGTACAGAGGTTCTTCAATTTTTATTATTTTATATATAACACAACTTAAATGTACATATCTTTTTTCAGCCATATTACATTGAAACAATTCCCTAACATGGCCACTAATGTGTTCTCTCAATGAAACTTTATTTACATATCTAGCACAAGCATTCTGAATTTTTTGTATGCGATATTTATTATGTGTTGTAAGATAAGGACCATATACTATGTCCAGATAAGTAGGGATTGAGAGAATTAAAGCTTCAGTAAGAAGTTTTTTTACTGAGGTTGGTAGGATATCTCTGAATTCATAAATCAATTTTAATTTGAAAAATGCCCTTTGACAAATTGTATTTATATGTGAATTAAAACTTAGTTTTGTATCCATTATCAACCCCAGATTTCTCACTTCCTGAGACCATAAAATTGTGGTATTATCAAGCCTAATCCGGACATTAGATAAATCAAAATCTGTGCGTGAGTAGAAAATTGCTTGTGTCTTTAACGGATTAATAAGCAACGAATTTTCAACTGCCCACTTCGAAATACTGCTTAAGTCAACATTTATTTTATTAATGGTGTCAGAGAGACAGGTGCGTGGCGATGGCATATAAATTTGCAGATCATCTGCATACATATGATACTTACAATACTTGATGTTATTGACAATATCTGCTGTAAATATGGTGAAGAGAAGAGGTCCAAGGATTGAACCCTGAGGAACTCCCCTCTCAACCCTTTTCCACCTTGATAATAATACATCACCATCACCTTTCGATATCCTAACTGCCTGCTGCCTATTTGATAAATAACTCCGAAACCAGCCCCTTGAACTCATATTATAGTGCTCTAATTTGGCCAGTAAAAGATCCAGATTTAAAGAGTCGAACGCCTTTGTCATGTCAATCATTACAGATGGACATGACCAACCCTCGTCAAAAGCACTGGCAATGTCACTGGTAATCATAAGCAAAGCAGTGGCACAACCATGATTCGGACGGAAACCTGACTGAAGGAATTAGGTTTTTATCCTGAAGAAAATCGCGTATTTGGCGTCCGACTACTTTTTCTAGGATCTTTGATGCCGTAACTCATTTAAGCTTGTTGGGGTACAAACTTTAGGCAGAGGAGTTACTAATGCCATTTTCCACAAATCTGGCACAGTGCCAGTTTCCAAAGAAGCATTTATTATTCCATCAGCACCTATAGCACTGCTCTTGATACCTCCCATGATATTCATTACATCTTCCTCATTAATGAGCTTAAACCGGAAATTATCCCAGTTGGCCACAGAACTCAGAAAAGCATGCAACAACCCTGGCTCAATAGTAAGTGTGGGTACATTTTCAATTATATGATTATTTATTTGATTTGGTTGTTTTAGAGTGTTCGGTAGTAAGTTTACAGCTTTGTTAACTATTTTCCAGGATGATATTTTACTCCATATATCTTTACTTTTATTAGCACCCTTGCAATTTTGAATTTGTGTAGAGAAATAGCCTTTTTTTTCAGATTTTACTGCGAAAGAAAAATACTTTTTTAACCCTATGTAATAAGTTTTGCTTTCCTGGGTTCGTAGACTTTGAAATTTGCGAAATGCTTTATGTTTTAGTTCTGTCATTTTTTTTAGATTATATGTTAACCAGGGTGGTTTTGAATTTCTAAGATTTACCTTTCTTTCAGGAGCAAATTGGTCAAAAAGACCTAGAATTTTATTGTTAAAAATGTTTACTTTGGTGTCTATTACATTTGAGGTATAGAGATCATGCCAATCAATTTCTTCAAGACTTTGTTGAAACTCAATAGAAGGTACCATTCCGAAATTTCTTCTCTTAACTGTGACATTGGATAATTTGTGTGTATCGCATTTCAGAGTACAGAAAATCGCTTCATGATCAGCGTCAATTGGCGTACATGGAAAAACTCCACTATCCAATATCACATCTTTACTACTTACAAATATAACATCTATTAAGGTTTCCGTTGATCCAGTAATTCTAGTGGGACTTGTTATTAATTGACATAAATTTAAAGAGTTTAAAACATCAGAAAAAAATACAAATTCCGGAGAGGTAGGCTTCAAAAAATCGACATTAAAATCACCCGTACAAACAAATATGTCAGCATTGCACATCAATTCCGGTAATACATCATACATAAAATCTAATTTGCTATAATGAACATTGGGAGCGTGATAGACCACACCCACTACAACTGTTAGTTTATTTATTTTTAGACTAAACCACAACTGATCAATACCACTAGAACCATTTGAAGACCGAATTCTTGTGATATTAAATCTTTCACTAATATAGGCAGCCACACCTCCTCCTCTTCCATCACGATCACACCTATGTAGTTTGTAACCCTTATTGCTATAGCTCTCTGAAGACATATCACTATTGAGCCAAGATTCAGATATTGCTACAATATCAGAGTCAGAGCTCAATATGAAGTCTGTGACGTTAGAGAACTTGTTGCAGATAGACCATGGATTGATATGCGTAATTTTCAGGAAGTGTTTCTGAGGATCAATCCTGACACTGTTTATGCCTAATACTGCCTGTGATGATGTTGAGGGGCTCTTGAAAAATGTCTTTTATATGTTCTCACCGATGATCCAAAACCGTTACTATTATTTAAACGACTCTTTGGTTGATAAAGATCCACAAAAAGACCATCAGGCCAGAAGTTCTTAGATAAATATTTTTCTTTTTGGTCTTCTGGAACTCCTAGCTTAAAAGCTGCACTATGAGGCTCATCAAATTTTGAGGGTAGCTTCTGGCACTGGCAAATGTCTGCATGTTCAGGATCTAGTTCACCCAATATGTCATCAGGCTTTGTGTTTACATCCAGATTTGATATATATATATATATAT
>MU182427.1:113033-154752 GCA_016904865.1 Pissodes strobi | reverse complement strand
TTTGACAGGAGAGTCGGCTAGCTGATTGTTTGGTAAGCTGTGCTGCAGTCGTGTTTTTGTAATTTCTAACACTATTCGATAAGTTAGCACTTTTTGGTAATCACACAGCTCCTGGTCATTTGTTTATGAAACCCCTTGTTCTTTGGATTCAATTAAAGATTTATAGTTTTAAACTATTTATCTAAAATAAAGAATAATATTTTATGTTTATTGCGTATATTCGTGTATTGGGGATAAATCATTTTGGCACCCCCTCGATGTTCCCATGTGGAGTTTGCCATTTTTGAATATCTTTTTCCAAGCTAAGAATATTAAAATTGACAATGAGTCATTATGTATGTAATAATCGTCCCTTACATAACCTTTTACATACTTTTAATCAACATTTTAAGTGAACTTCCAGGTAAATAAAAGCGTATACAAATTGAAAATAAGTATCTTACCAACACAATTATTTCAAATAATTCGCACCGCAATTCTTTTAGGGTGTCTTTAATTTCTTACCAACGAGACAGATTTATTTCTCTCATTTGTACAATTAATTTTAACCGACATTCCGTCTCCTTATTTAAAAAAGCTCCCCCAAAAAGCTTCCTTTTCAGTCTGTTTAACTTACAGGCTGTCGCGTTAAATAAATCGAATTTCTTGTCGCTTGAGATCTAAAAAATACAATTTATTTCGCGAAAATGTTTAAATTGAATGGTTAAATACCTTTCGAATGGAGAGGTGTCGTTTCTGTTGGTGTGTGGCAATTAATTGGAACATTGTGTAGTCTCTTTTACTTCGGTATTTCTGGTTATATGTGTTCGCTCTATTTTAACTGTACTTAAAGTACCATTTGTTAAATCATATGAATACTTAACTTGGTTTAGCAAATAGAAATGTTTGTTGTAGTCGCTATTGATGTTAAAATGAAACAACTTCATATTTTTTCAACTAAAACAGCGTTGTCACATCTTGTCCATTTTAAGTATCCAAGAAAATAAATAATCAAAAGCCTATTATTAAGATATTTTATTCCGGCCAAATATATTTTGTTAATTACAGACACAACTCTGTATCCATTTATATATGCCAAATGAAAGACGGATAAAGGGGAACACTAAGGGCTTTTTTTTGTTTGGTACGGCTAACGCTTTTGTCAAATTGGGTTTGGATTTATATGTTGATTGTTTTTGTAGAGCCACTGAGATATGAAAAGGGAATGTTGGGGAAAATTGGGGTATGGGAAATGGGGAGTGATTTTAATCGCCTCGAGTGTACTATGGTTTCGGGAGTGTAGTGTGTGGATCCATGTCTCATTAGCAATTTTAAATCGGCACCAAAAATTCCGTGTGCAGAAATACAATCGTTTTAATTTTTTATGCATTGGCAGAGCGACTAAATTTGCAATTGGAAAATTACCGAGGTTAAATATAGTTCGCTTTTACTAATTCTTGAACTGCAATTGAATTTCTGCTTCAAATTTAAAATCCACAATTTTGAAAAATATGAGTTTTATGATTTTTCAAAAATCGTATGCCGACGGGTGTTCGTGTTTGGCACAACTCTGGGTGGGATCATAAACGCCAGCTTGTTCGAACACCTTCCATAGTAGTATCGATAGTAAAGAGATAGGTCTGCCACTTCTCTTGTTCATTGCTGTCAAGGTATTTAGTCAACTCTGGGTCATCCACAAGACGGACTGCTCTGCTCTGTATGGAGTCTTAGCAAGTGTTTGGGTGCCGAGCTACATACATGGAAACAGTATTCCAGAGATGGTCTTATCTGGGCCTTATAGAGCAGTAAGAGCTGATGAGGTGTATACAACTTTTTGCTCTATAGAGGGCTCCTAGCTTTTGTGCTGCTGCCTTGGCGATTTTGGCGACGGCATTACGCCAAGGCATATTTTCTACGTTGATCCCCAGCAAGCTTATGGATGAGGCCAGAGTCAGTGTTTGTCCTGTGATTGATAAGTCAGATCCTGCAGTGTTTGTTTCTTTTTTTTTTGAAGACAGCTGCTTGAGGCTTTCCTGCGTTAAACTGGACATTATTTTCCTCGTCCCAGTCCACGATGGCGTTCTGATTTTCTCGCTCGCGTTGGGAAAGAGCAGCGGTCATTGAAGTCCGCGACATGAATGAGGATATAAGAGTGCTGTCGTCTGCAAAGCTGTAAATAGAATTATTTGTGTGGGAGATAATATACACCCTTGAGGAACTCCGGCATTGATTTTAAATTTCTCCGAGAGATGTCCATCAATACCAACTCGCATGCTTCGATCCCTTAAGAAATTGGAAAGCCATAGAAGCAGTGCTGGTGGTAGTCCGTATGCTGTCAATTTGCTTAACAATCCCATGCCACACCCTATAAGTCGAGAACTACTGCACGAGATTCGCCGTAGCTCTCGATGACTTTGGTCCACGGGTAGGTCACGTAAGTCAGGAGAACTCCTGTTGATGTGTACTTGCGGAAGCCATACCAAAGTATATGTAAACTAGTAAGTTCACTCAGCGGTAAATCCTTTGATGTAATTCAGCCACATTCTTTTATATCAAGTGACAACTGGAGATGACCGTTGCGCTGCGTAAGTGTCCGATTGATTCGCGCGGCTTTCTCTAGTCAGAGATGTATTCAGGAGATTGTATGGACTCGTACCGAAAGACCAACTGAATGCCGACCGGGTGAAAAATCAAGTGAAACTGAGCAAAGGTGTAAAATATTTTCATAGAAGGAAATTGAAAAAAAAAATGCTATACGGGGTGTCATTTTTAGGTGATACCACTGTTGCTATCTCAGAATCTAACAAGAATTTAACAACACTGCAAATCGATCTTGAAAAGGCATCAATAATGGCAACTTTCTAATTTAATCAACTTTGTAGCTTTGACCGTTTCAAAGATAGCAATAATAGTGGATTACCTAAAATATATTTAAAAATATATAATAATATAATACTTCGGAATCTCATTTTTACTATACTTCTTTGGTTTCATGAAAGTGATTTCTCAAGGCCACGTTATGACATGGTTTATGTTTTCGTCTCGTGTTTCGGCATTTTTGTATCGTTGATTGGCCGACTAACCAAAACTAACCAAATCTATCAAAATTGATTGTACCATATTGGCACCGGCACCGGTTCAAATGACTACAATAAGCTGAGACTAAGTGAAACTAACGAAAACTTGATTCGACGATTAACCAAAACTAACAAAATCTATTAAAATTGATTATAACGTATCGTAACGGGTTCAAATTACTAAAATAAGTTGATACTAACTGAAACTAACCAAAAGTTGATTGGAGGACAAATCCAAACTAACCAAATCTATTAAAATTGTTTATAACGTATCGGAACAGATTCAAATAATTAAAATAAGTTAAGACTAAATGAAACTATAACCGAAAGTTGAATCGACAACTAACCCAAACTAACCAAATCTATTAAAATTGATTATAACGCATCGGATGCGGTTCAATTGATTGAAATAGTTAAGACTAAGTGAAACAAACCGAAAGTTGAATTGAGGACTAACCTAAACTAACCAAATCTATTAAAATTGATTATAATGTATCGGAACCGCATTAAATGACTAAAATAACTTGGGAATAAGTGAAACTAACCGAAAGTTGTATCGACGACTAACTCAAACTAACCAAATCTATTAATCTTGATTATAACATATTGGAACCGCTTTATATGATTGAAACAAGTTGAGAAAAAGTGAAACTATCCGAAAGTTGAATCGACGACTAGACCAAAGTAACCAAATCTACTAAAATTGATCATAAAGTATCTGAACTGGTTCTAATGACTAAAATAGGTTGAAACTAAGTGAAACTAACCAAAAGTTGATTGAACGACTAACCGGATTAGGTTGGTTAGTTCGGGTTAATCGTCGATTCAACTTTCGGTTAGTTTCACTTAGTCTCAACATATTTCCGGTTCTAAGACGTTATAATCAATTTTAATAGATGTTATTAGTTGAGTTAGTCACCAAATCAACTTTCGGTTAGTTTCTCTTAGCCTTAAGTTATTTTAGATATTTGAACCGGTTCCGATACGTTATAAACAATTTTAATAGATTTGGTTACTTTGGATTAGTCATGCAATGAACTTGCGATAAACTTCACGTAGTTTCAACTTATTTTAGTCATTTGAACCGGTTCGGATACGTTATAATCAATTTTAATAGGTTTGGTTAGTTTGGGTTAGTTGTTGATTCATCTTTCGGTTAGTTTCACTTATTTTAGTTATTTAAAGCGGTTCCGATACGTTATAATAAATCTGAATAGATTTGGTTAGTTTGGGCTAGTCGTCTAATCAACTTTCGATTAGCTTCACATAGTTTCAATTTATTTTAATCATTTGAACCGGTCCGATACGTTATAGTCAATTTCAATAAATTTGGTTAGTTTGGGTTAGTTTGGGGACGAATACAATCAACTTTCGACTAGCTTCACTTAGTTTAGTCATTTGAACCAGTTCCGATACGTTATAATCTATTTTAATAGGTTTGGTTCATTTGGGTTAGTCGTTGATTCATCTTTTGGTTAGTTTCACTTATTCTCAACTTATTTCAGTCATTTAAAGCGGGTCCGATACGTTATAATAAATTTCAATAGATTTGGTTAGTTTGGGGTCGACTACAAGCAACTTTCGACTAGCTTCACTTAGTTTCAACTCATTTTAGTCATTTGAACCTGTTCCGATAAGTTATAATCAATTTTAATAGATTCGATTACTTTGGATTAGTCGTCGATTCAACTCTCGGTTAGTTTCACTTAGTCTTAACTTATTTTATTAATTTGAACCAGTTCCGATACGTTATAATCAATTTTAATAGATCTGGCTAGTTTAAGTTAGTCGTCTATTCAACTTTCGGTTTGTTTCACTTAGTTTCAACTTATTTTAATCATTTGAACCGGTTCCGAGACGTTATAATCAATTTTAATAGATTTGGTTAGTTTGGGTTAGTCGTCCAATCAATGTTCGGTTAGTTTCACTTAGTTTGAACTCATTTTAGTCATCTGAATCGACTTCGATACATTATAATCAATTTTAATAGATTTGGATAGTTTGGTTTAGTCGTCGATTCAACTGTCGGTTGGTGTCAGTTATTCTCAACTTATGCTAGTCATATAAAACGGTTCCGATATGTTATAATGATTTTATTACATTTGGTTGGTTTGGGTTAGTCGTCGATTGAACTTTCGGTTAGTTTCACATAATCCCAACTTATTTTAATCATTTGAATCGGTTCCGTTACGTTATATTCAATTTTAATAGATTTGGTTAATTTGGGTTAGTAGCACAATCAACTTTCGGTTAGCTTCACTTATTCTCAACTTATTTTAGCCATTTGAAGCAGTTCCGATACGTTATAATCAATTTTAATAGATTTGGTTAGTTTGGGTTAGTGTTCAATTAACTTTCGGTTAGTTTCACTTATTCTCAACTTATTTTAGCCATTTGAAACGGTTACAATACCGACGTCATTATCAATTCTAACAGATGTGGTTAGTTTGGGTTAGTCGTCGATTCAACTTTCGCTTACTTTCACTTATTCTCAACTTAGTCATTTAAAGCGGTTCCGATATGTTATAATCAACTTCAATAGATCTGGTTAGTTTGGGTTAATCGTCGATTAAACTTTTGATTAGTTTCACTTTGTCTCAACTTATTTTAATCATTTGAATCGGTTCTGATACGTTATAATCAATTTTAATGGATTTGGTTAATTTGGGTTAGTCATCCAAACAACTTTCGTCTAGTTTCATTTAGTCTGAACTTATTTTAGTTATTTGAACCGGTTCCGATACCTTATAATCAATTTTAATAAATTTAGTTAGTTTGGATTAGTAGTCGAATCAACTTTGGGTTAGTCGTCCAAACAACTTTCGGCTAGTTTCACTTAGTCTCAACTTATTTTAGTTATTTGAACCGGTTCCGATACGTTATAATCAATTTTAATAGATTTGGTTAGTTTGAGTTTGTCGTCGAATCAACTTTGGGTTAGTTTCACAGTGCCAAAATATATTTAATATTTACAAAGCATTCCATTATCGTTATATAATATGTACTTATAAAAAAAAATCTGACACTTAGACGATTTTTCCGGTCTTTTCGCCTCCTTCACCTAATTTTATTAACATATCTATTCACTAATCCGACTATAGATTTTACCTATTTGCCTTTGTATTTTTCATTGCTTCGTATATATTTCCACCGAAGTCCGAATAAAATATTAAAATAGAAATAAAATTAAGGATTTTCACAAATCCGACTCTGTTCTGAACACTCTGCCTACATACGAACGACTGATTAAACTAAAACGCTCCACATGCTGCCAACAATCTGCGGATTTTCGGCGGCTGGCAGAAAATATTTGGGGGAGTGGAGCTACTAGTTTACATATACTTTGGCCATACGATCGCTTATGACACCTGCCGATTGGAGATGTTTTAAGAGCTGTTCGTCGATTAGTTTCTCCATGACTTTGGACATGATGGGAACTAAGGCAAGGTATTTATTTGTAATCCTTTTTTGACCTTTCTTCGGGATTGGTTGCACTTGAGCGCATTTCCAGCTAGAAGGAAAGGATGCAGTTCTGTATGATAGGGAGAAAAGCCTGCATAGTGGAGATGTTAGTTTAGCAGCACATTTCTTAAGCACTATTGCTGGAACACCTTTCGGTCCTGTGACTTTGTTAGTGTCTAGGCTTTTGAGTATTCGTTTCACTTGGCGTTGGCGAAATACCAGCCCTGGCATTGAGGAATTCACTCACAGAATAGTTGGGGGAGTCTTTCATTGATGATCTAATGTAGAATTTGATGCAAATATTTCAGCAAGAATGTTCGCTTTTTCTTTGGCCGTTTCAGCTATTGAGCCATCATCTTTGGTCTGTGGTGGGATTGACGTCTTTGAGAAACCCTGATCAACAACAACACACCAACAGGATCTTGATCCATTAGGACAGTTGAGAAGCTTGGTCTTGATCTGCTCGTTATATCCTTCCTTGCTCTCGTCAATAGTCCGCTTACACTGGTTTCTAGTCGTGATGAATATATTTCGATTTTCAGCTGCTGGGCGGTATTTTTAGCATTGACTGCTCTTGAGCAGTTTCTTTCAAACCATGGTTTACTGTTTGAGATACGTTTCATAGAATAGGGGATCCTGTATTGTGATAGCAAGTTCACAGGTTGCGAAGATAAGATTGTGGTCTGATGAGCACAACGAAGGTTGGACAGTTACGTTGCAGAGGTCAGGATTAGTCGTTAAGATTAGATCCAGAAGGCTAGCGAAGTCTTTTTAAAGCTCAGGGATCCTGGTACGTTCGTCAACCAGCTGAGTAAGTCCGTGACTTATAGCAAAAGACTCGGCTTCTCATCCTTCATCGTCGTTTTTGTTGGAGTGTTTCAACCAGTCGATGTTATGTACGTTGAAGTCTCCTACTATGGCAATTTGAACCACATGGCATCGAAGCTCTTAGGTTCGTATATTTCTTCTCGTTGACAACATAAATCGTCTCGTATGAAAACAGCTAATCCAGAGTTATGTCGAAATCAGGAGTAAAGGCCATATCCGGGTATATTCAATTGAACATGTGCAGTGCTTGATTTCACTTTTGTTTCTGGTAGAGCTAAAATATTAGGCTTATTTAATGTTTAGTGCTGGTGGACCGAGTTAATATTTGTGTTGATGCCTCTTATGTTGCAGAAATCCAATCGTAGTCTATTTTCTATCCTGGAGACGTTCAGGCCTGATGCCTCCCCCCCCCCCTCCACGCCAGCCTCCACCCGGAGATCCGAATGGGAGGCTATTTTATCTCTGGAGTATTTTTCTTTCCTTTTCCACCCTGGGAACCGGATCACAAAGGCATGGTGACGAAACATGAACCAGAGGTCATTTCACGCCACCTAAGCCAATATAGGGGTATTTCACCGGGCGATGCGGCTGGACCACTGCCACTGTTGAGATTTTTATCCGCCATTTCTTGTTTTTAAAGTTTTCACACCTGTCCAGAATTCCGTTTTACATGGAGGTTTGTATAAATTTTTATTAAATTCCAAAAGAATGGCACATATAAGTATATTGGTCACAGTACATAG
Organism: Pissodes strobi; assembly: GCA_016904865.1. Taxonomy (NCBI): domain Eukaryota; kingdom Metazoa; phylum Arthropoda; class Insecta; order Coleoptera; family Curculionidae; genus Pissodes; species Pissodes strobi. Next base: position 146,663 of record MU182427.1, on the reverse strand, counting down.
TACATTAATATTTCTCCAATTAATTTTGGGTAAAATCAAATGTCTCGTTGTAAGGGAGAAGAAAGTCACACATGTGCTTGCTTGCTTTCAACAAAAGTAAATATTTAATATTAAGTTGGTTACAAGAGTTTGAACTTCAATTTTGTTTCAAGAATATGTTTGTCAACAGTGTTAATTTGCACTTGAATTCTTTCGCATTAATTAATTTTCTTAAATATATATCTTGCATGGGTGTAGTGCATCTTAATTCCAATGCATTTTATACCTGGAGCAACTGGACTTTGGTGAGTAAATTCCTAGGCGGCTCCAGCCCTTGCTTTCTTTGGTTTATTTTGGACGCTTTTCTCTGTTCATTGTTGGATTGATTAAAACCTTTAAAGTGCAAAGGAGAATGAAAATATCCATGAAAACTCAGGATATGTATTTTGGAACAATCAACCTTATTTTACCTTGCAATTGTTACTTCATGGTGGAAGATAATTATCGCCATATACCATCATAGAAACCCGCAGTATTTCAGACCTAAATTGATTTTATTTACTGTCGCATTGAATTTTGTTAACTTATTTGCTTGGCTATGATATTTCTGGTATCCAATTGTCATCTGGACTTGACTTTTTTGCCTCACGCGTATCGTAGAAGATGGATTTCTGTGATATTATCGGTCGATCAGCTAGGGATGTGTGTTCCGAACCACGATGTTATCGATCTATGATTTGTAATAAATAAGAAAAGATCAGGTTAAAATTTTATGCCAAAACGTTTTCAAATATCAGTCCTTAACTCCATAGGGTGTCTCAAAAATTATTGATTCTTTCCTTTCGCTCCCATATGTGATATAAATGCTACTAAGCATTCCTTAAGAATCAATTAAAAAAAAATGGAATTGAGTGAAGGGTTCCAAAGAAATTTAATGTTAAACTTAGAGTAAATTTTACCTTTATGTGTAAATTTCACTAATTTACCTTTATTTTTTATTTACACCGTTTTTATTTTAATATATAGTTTAAAAAAATTATCTTCCTAACTTATGCGGAAACTGTCTTTTCGCACTTGTCAGGAAAATAACAATATTGCCAACTAAACTCCAATATACCCTGGATATTAATTCAAATCGCTCTCGAAGAATTAACTAATAACGACAAATTTCAGTCCCCGGGCAAAAACGCGCCATCCTTTCCAGATTCATAATTTACCAACTCTTTATTATTCTCGCCTCAGGCGCAATATCGCCATTTAAAATTCAGACGTTACTAATGGCTTGGCTTATTATACTCGAAGAAAGTATGGTATGGTTTTCCCTTATAATGTTGGCAGTTTTTCCATTATGCGCCATTTTTCCACAGATTTATTTAAGTTGGCGGAATTAGCAAACTGTTAAAAATGATATCGTTTTAATGAGACATTCTAAGTGCTTTTTCGCAGGACGGCTTAAGTAGTTGCTTTATGACGCGGTTTTCACTTCAAAACTCTTTACTATTTGCTGAAATGTGTGCGACATTTAGAAAGACCCTGGATATTTGAAACACACTTTGAATTAAAGTTAGTCAACTAAAAATATATATAATTAAATGTATTTTAAGAAGCTAGGAGACATTATACTCTCGCAAAATTAGCTTAATATTACAAAAGCTGCATAAGACAGATAGATAGGCTAGTACCCGGACACGCTGATGCACTTTTGCCACGTGAAATTAATTTACTTTTCATTGGAAACAACAAAAAGCCTTTTCTATTTTCATGTTATTACTTTTCTTGGCAACGAGTAGTATTTGGCAATATCCGTTTATTTCTGTGTCCTTCGGAATGGGAGAAGAGAGTTACACATTTGTTTGACTTAATTTCACTCAGAAATAATACGTCCAATAATAACGAATCTTAAACGGCAAGGCATCCATATCATGTTTTCAAAAATAATTATTTTCTAATAGGGAAAAGGTAAGACTACGAAGTCGGTTAAATTACAGAAACGATGCCTTTTTTGGAATGCTTTTAAAATACACTGGTAAAGTTGACAAGTTTTTACGTTTTCGGGAATACTGAAGAAAGTTTTCTTTTTCAGATATCATGATTTAATTTCAGAAAAAACTGTGAATGAATCTAATAGAACATGTTTCGAATTATCTTAAGAGAACTATAATGCAAAGAAGAAAACGCCTAGAAGCTCATAATTGCCGCTCAAGAAGAATAGATCAATTTAACGCAAAACACAAGTAATAATCTCAGAATAACTGAAATATAGCTACGTGTTGGTGACTTAACTTGTAGTAAAGGTAGCAACACCTGTAATTGGTCACATAAGATCGATCCGTTTCTTGTCAAAATTTTGGCTCATGACGTCATGCATGTAACCCTTTGCTATTTGGAGTGAATATGTAGGAAGGGGGCTTGCGGGTGGAAGAGTAATCGCGATCGAGGCGCAATTGGTTGCAACGTTGCCAGACTACTTCGATAGTAGCGAATATTAGGATGCCCGTATATAAAGTATGTTTCTCTTATATTACAATTTCTCCAATATTGTAAAAAACATATTTCCATAAGATGTTCTTTCCTCTTTTTATAATGTGATATTTCTAAATTTATTTATTTAATTATCTAATACTACTACCTTGTTCGTGCACTTTCCTAAAATAAGACAGTGGACTCTCGATAATTCGCCGCTCGGTGATTGGCAACGCCGGAAAATTGGTGGTCACCGCCGCCGCTGTGCGCTGTGTAGAGATTCTCGAAATGGGAACAAGTAAATTAGTACGTTTTAAATTTCGTGCATTTTACTAACCATCTCTTGCATTGCATTTTTTTGAAATCGGAACTATGTATGTACTTTAAGTGCGTGAAACTCGTACCCAATATTTCGTTGCATATTTAGGTATACAATTTGTATGGTTATGCGTATGCGTTGTATTGTAAAAGCGTAAAACTATATATTTCGGACTTAAAGTCCTGTTGCTTTTGCCGTTTGTGTACAGCCAACAACATTTAATGAATATTGCTACAGCACAGTTTATAAGTTTTAATTCGTGTTTAATGGTATGTTTTTCTCTCGTTTTCGGCTAGTTTTGTGGTAACTGATACTTAGCATAATTATGCCTCAAAAGTGTAGTATTGCTGGCTGTAATGGAAACTATAAAACTAAAGTTCATGTTTTCGGTTTTCCAAAGGACGTAACTACAACAAAAATGGCTAAAAGCTCATACCCTTTGAACCCACAAACAACACGAAAGTATGTGAAGCTCATTTTCCTGAAGGTAGTATAATAAAAAGAGACTCAATCACTGGTAAGTTTTTACAATAGATCTACTAAAACCACGACTAAAAGAAGACTGTATACCATATATATGTGAATCAATATGGCGGGTGGTGATAACGAAAACGATATCGCTCCGGCTAAAGTGAACTTTGAATGCTGTAAAACGCGAGTAGTGAGTTACGCATAATGCGTGGAATGTGGAAAATTTTTCCATAAATCATGTGCCGTAAGAGATTTCGCTGGGAAAATTAAATTTATCGATGAAACCCGGCTTTATTGCGGCAATCATAATAATTGTGACACAACCTCAAATACTGTTGTAAACAAGAAAACTAATTCCGCTGAGCAAATTGCTGAAATTGAGAGTCTTAGACAACTGATCTCTCAAAAAGAGAACGAAATAAGACTCTTAAAGGAGAAATCGTCCAATCAGGAGGAAAAAATCAGTGCTCTAGAAAAATCGAGTGCAAACAAATTCTCCGCCTGAAGGTCAAACAAGGTCGCCGTCTTCGGCAACGGAAGTAGAAAACAAGTACTTAAAACTACTTCTAGATGAATGTAAGGACAAGAACAATGTTTTGAAGGAAAATAATTGCCTTCTGAGGGACAGGGTCAAGCAGAATGAGATTGTTTATGTTTCAAAAACAGACAAGTCCCCGAAAGAAAATGAAAAAGCAAGCTTTCCTAAAAAGGCAGACTTGCCGTTCATATCCAGTGATACCGATGGAGAAACACAGCAATTCTCCATCTCGCAAGAGAGCATGCAACAACACTCATCAAATGTTGTCCCGGAGGCCTTAACTGTCAATCCAACCTTAAGTAAAGCTGCACCCATTACGAAGGGCCATCTATGTGAGGCTATCAAAAATGCAGAGGAAGCTCTTAAAAATAACAATACTCCTCGGAATGACGGTTTCATTTTAGTTAATAACAAGAAACCAAAGAAAGGGACCAAGGTTTTGATTGGTGACATGGACTCTACTGAGAACAATAAATTGAGAGGGGCTCGACAAATATCCTTTTTACATGTGTATAAATTACATCCTAACAGTTGAAGAAATTACTGATTACCTGAGACCAATGTTTCCTGAAGTTGAATGTGAGAAAATGAACTCGAAGTTTCCAAAATACTATTCATCCTACAAGATCTCCATTTCTGAGTCAAATCTAAATAGAGCAATGGAACCAAACATATGGCCAAAAGGTGTATGCATTAATAGGTTTTTTCATCGACTAGCAGCCAAAACCCATTCAACGTGATTCCAAGCAAGCCTCTAAGTACAGATGATGCAGGCTGCTCTACGGCTGGATTCAATATGGTATCAAATAACAAGGAGGCCCTTTTCGTTTTACACCAGAATATCCAATCACTTAGGAACAAAACACTGGAACTGGAGTGTTTAATTAATGGCATTGCTGATAGGCCAAGCATTCTACTGCTAACGGAACACTGGATGAAGCAAGAGGAGGAATCTTGTGTAAAAATTCAAGGTTACAGAATGGTCTTCTGCTATTCACGACCTACTATGGAACATGGAGGGCTTGTATCTATGCAGATACCAACATGGACCTCACTGAGGTGGACGGAATACGCCAGTAGAGTGTTGAAGGTGTTGTCGAGTTTGCTTGTGCAGTGGATCGTAAGATAAAGCTGGCTGTACTTTGTGGAAATAATGGAAATAGTGCTTAATATCCTTATTGACTCTTTTGTTGCCTATAAGATCGTTGTTGGAGGCGACTTCAACATAGACTTGTTTGATAAAAGTGAGCAAGTTAAACAATTTCTGGATGTAATTCATGTTTTTAATTTTCATCAGTGTATTTTTGAGGCCACTAGGGTAACTACCTCCTCAGCAACACTAATAGATAATATATTTTCTAACTCGGACAGTGGGTTTAGGAGCTATGTTCTAAATACTGCTCTTTCAGATCATAAAGCTCAAGTCATAAACATACACAATATTGAATTCAATAAAACAAAGCCCAAACATGTATTTAGGAGGCTTTTCACAAAAAGTAAAGAGCATCATTTTGAACAAGAACTTCTGAGAGTCGATTGGTCGCCAGTGTATAGGTGCACAACAGGTAACTCAGCCTATAATACTTTTATAAATGTTTTTTTGGAACTCATGAAAAGAATATTTGTTGTAAAAAAAATAAATTGTATGAAGGGGTCGAAGTCTTGGATAACAAATGGTATAAAAATATCATGCCGTCATAAACGTGTCTTATACTATAAGAAAACCAAGGGGCAAGTGTCTGGCCTTTTCTTTAGTAAATATTGTAGTATTTTGAAGAAAGTAATAATTAAAGCTAAGCAGATGGCCAACACAAACTTTATTGAGGGGGCTGAGAACAAGATAAAAGCGACATGGAAGGTGGTGAAAGATATATCTAGTAAAGATACTACAATTGTCGAAAACTTCTTAAACAAATATAACGATCCTCTTACAATTGTAAACACCCTAAACAATTATTTTGTAAATTCATGTCCTAGTGTACTCTTGCAAACTCAAAGCCCTAATTATCAGGGTGGGGCAACTAGGCTGGCATCTTCTATCTACCTGCTACCAACCGACCCTGAAGAGGTAATTAGCACCATAAGAAAACTTAAAAATAAAAGGGCAGTAGGTGATGATCAGATTCCAATCTCACTCCTTAAGAAAACGGCTTATATTATTGCAGCGCCCATAGCATTCATTTTAAACTTATGTCTCTCAACTGGATGTTCCAGAAAAATTAAAAAATGCCTATATCAAGGCAATACATAAGAAAGGCGAAAAGGATGAAGAGAAGAATTACAGACCTATCTCACTGCTGCCTAACATAAGTAAAATTTTTGAAAATATCTTTTACCTTAGATTTATGACCTTCTTGGAGGGTAACTCGGTGATCTCAAATAGTCAAAATGGCTTTAGAGGGGCAAGTCAACCATACGTGCCATATATCAAGCTATGATTAAGATTTTAGACTCATTAAACAACAAAAAACAAACACTGGGCATGTGCTTGGACCTTTCTAAAGCCTTTGACAGTGTAGATCATGTGAAATTGCTTGAGAAGCTTGAAATGTATGGTGTCAGAAGTGTTGCCTTGGATTTGCTGTCATCATACTTAGAGGGTAGAACTCAGCAGGTAGTGGAGTCGGATTCTCGTGGCATTATGGTTATCTCAAATAAGGTTAGTGTAGAAAAGGGCGTGCCCCAGGGGTCTATTCTCGGCCCGTTGCTTTATATTTTGTATACAAATTAACTGCCAGATGTCACTGGGGAGACGACTGTGCTGTATGCTTATGACACCACAATTATTTTCAGCGAGGATTCATTAGAGGTGCTCTCTGTGAGGGTAAGTTCTGTTTGTGACATTCTTGGTGGGTACTTCTCAGCCAACAACCTGTTATTAAATGTGTCAAAAACTCAGTGTCTTCTCTTTGGAAACAGAGTACTAAACAGCTTTAGTTTTTTTATACAATAATGTACTAGTAACATCTGTTGAGAGTGTTTCTTTTCTGGGAGTCGACATTGATCAAACATTGGATTGGGGGGTGCACATTGATGGTGTCGCAACCAGGGTTGCACGTTATTGTTATGCTCTCAAGATTATAGCGAACCTGGTTGGTACTGGTGCTGCTCTGACAGCCTATCATGCATTTATCCACTCACGTATTAAGTATGCACTGATATTTTGGGGCAATTCATCTCAAATGCGTAGAATATTTGTACTGCAGAAGCGGTGTTTGCGTTTGATTTTTGGCATAAAAAAACAAGAATCATGTAAAGGAATTTTTATCGACAATAATATTTTAACTGTTATCTGTTTGTATATTCTAGATTGTGTACTGTTTGTTATTGATAATAGCGATCTGTTTGTGGACTCTCACCTAACCCATAATTATCCTACTAGAAATAAAAACAATCTGGTTCCCGATAAGTACAATTTTGCATATCTCCAAAAAAATGTTGAGTTCTCTATAATAAAGATCTTTAACTGCATTCCTGTAAGTGTTCGAGGATATCCTAGAATTAAACTGAAACATGTACTAAGGAATTTTCTGAGTACGAATGCTTTCTACTCTATAGAAAAATTTATTTCCTGTAATAAAAGTGATCTTAAATAAAATGCCTATTATATATTATGTACATATATTTTTATCTATTTTTTTTTTTAATTATTACAATTTTATTTGTCTATGCCAAATAACATATACATTTCATTGTCATTACTTTATGTTTGTTATTATATAAGATTGTATGCAATAGTCGTTGTTAAATGTATGTACAATGTACCTATATTTCTACTTTCTATGTAAGTTTTTTGTTGTATTTGTGACACTGTTTCACGCCTAGATCGCTTCTGTAACTCACTGTTATAAGGAATAAATAAAAGTTTATCTATCTATCTATCTATTTTTTTTAATTGATACGGCCAAGTAAAGACGAAAAGCTCAAAAATATTGATGAGTTAAATTTGTCAAAAGCCCTTGAGATAAGTAAAATTGAGTTTGAGGAGCACGAAAAACATACATTTTGATAACTTTGGGGAGTTTATTGCCAAATTTTCTACATTTAAACTACCAAAGATTGAAAATTTGCATGGCCTGCATGAATGACGTCACTTCACTAATAACCGCGCCGAGATCAGTTTTCCAGTATAATACTGAATTATACTAAAGTTATCCAGTATCAAATATTCAATTAAGTATATCAACCAAAATGAAGTTTATTAACGAATTAATTGAGTGAAATCAAATAGCAAATTAGTTAATGAAGTGAATTATGAAATTAATTCAATCAGGTTAATAAATAAATGAATTAGTGCAAGCAATTATGAAATCAGTGGGATGAAATCAAATAGCAAATTAATAAATTGTAAACGACTAATTTTTAGTAACACGTTTTATTTCGCCAATCTTATTACAGCCACTAATATTTTCACCTTCCACCTTAAAGCTTCGCCAGTATAGTCCTCATAATTACATAACGCCATGACTCGACTCTGCTGCTGCGCCATTCGCCTTCCAGGGTTGCCACGTCCTCGCCTATTTGAACGTCACGCGTCGCCTTCACAAAATTTGCTTGCTACAAAATTAATGAGTAATTAGTGAAATAAATCACCAATTATTAACCGAATGAGAGGTTAATTAATGAGTGAAGCAAATCACCAACTAGCCATTAAATAATGTGAAATAAATTCAAAATGATCAATTAAAAAATTAGATAGTGAAGTAAGACAACAGTTGGCGTCTATTAATCCAATAAAGTGAAATCAACTCAATGAAGTTAATTAACAAATGATTTAGTAAAGATTATGATCAACTATCAATCAAACAATATCAGCTCACCTCAATGACAATTCAAAATAAAGAAATCGATAGGTAAGCCAAACTAAAATTCAAAAAGTTAAGGTAAAGTTATGCAATAGGTAAGGTAAGTAAGGTAGGATTAAATTTAGTAAAAAAAGCACACAAAAGGTATGTAAAGCCCGAGCAAGCAGCCTATATTAAATATCAGTAGAGAGCTATTATATTCAATTGAGTACGGATTATTAAATAATGATAATGTCAAAATACTAGGCAAGCAAAGTAGTAATTAAAATGCAAAATTATCAGATGGTTTGAAAATAAAAGAAATATATACACTCAAACCTATAAGCAGTTAAGGTCCGTATAGTTATTCAATTATTCTTCGCTTCTACGTCCTTCTATGATAGTTGGCTCATCACGAATCGTGAGCCGCAATGTCAGATATTTACTTCAGCTCGTATAACATATACCAACTACACCGGCTTTTCGAGTAATAAATACTAACTAATTGCTATAGAGAAATCACTTCTTAGGGTTTCTAGCATAAAAACAAAGTTCTGCAAACATAATAGCTCTTCGAGCAAATGTATCTCAAATATAAGAGCAATCAAATCTATACACCGTAGTTGCACTTACGAATCAAATTATTTAATAAGATTGCTATTACTAATTTACCAAAGATAAAAAGTTCATTATTACGTTAGAACGTTCACGTACAATTGAATAAAAATAATATATAGGTTTGGCTTATCTGATTCTTGGCTCTTAAATCAGTACGTATATGCTATCACGTCTGGGGTCTCAGTAACTATCCAGCTACACCAACAGTATCCACTGAATACTTCTGACAGCTGGTTGATTATGTAACGTAAGGTGCGAGAATGATGAGCACCAATCTAGCAAACAGCTAGTAAGAGTGGAAGAGATAAAATTAAAACCCTAAAAATATAAAACGTCTAAAACACTAGACACAATTCATTGACCGTACCTGTGGCACAGGTATTTAGTCCCCAGTTAATTATTAATTACTTAATTACTTGAGCTTAATTACTTAAGCGAAAGAAAAGTTCACTGACACGATCCCCATGCAGCGAGATAAAACTTTATTAAACCACTAACCCCTTAATTTAATCTTGCAATAATATCAAAAATATAATATATATTGATAACCCCCAAAAGGAGAATATCATTTTATAAAGAGTAATCCCTCTAATACTTTACAATTATTAAATTTGGGAGTGACCCAAAATGTGGCTACACAGGTATTCCGAACAATGTAACGAAGCCCAGTACAGTACGAATAGCAAAATTACTATAAATTGTGAAAATAATTAGTAGGTTATCCCTAAATAATATTTATAGTTTAACTAAAGCTTTAAAAACTATGTTTTAGGTAGAAATTTGATTATAGTGGTCAAATAGATTATTCATAACATTTTAAGTTTAATTAGTTATTAAAACCACATAATTTAATGGTATTTAGCCATTTAGACTATTTTAAGAGAAAATATAAGTTTTTTCTTTAGGAATATTAAATTAATGAATACATTCTTTAAATACTGTTTAATATTTACCTCAATTCAAGGTGTTCTGTTTCTAACGAGGGTTTTATAGGTGCGTCGAACCTCTATGTCATGTGACTTTCTCAGTCTGGCAGATAAAAATCCTTCAATGAAGAAATTAGGCCCCTTGTAACTAATTCATCCAAAATACATACAGGCAACGAAAGATAAGGCAGACAAGAATCTATTAAATAATTAAATAAATAATTAATCAAATTAATAAACTGTGGCAATGATTCTAGTACAATTAGGTCAGTGAAATAGTACCAACGTTATTTTGGACAACGGCGGTGTCACTCCATCTTACGGATGCCACAAGAATCACTGTTTCTTGTCGAAAACATAAAGCAGGAATCAGGGGCTAGAAATTTACTGCATTTAACAGTTATAATAGATGGCGCAGTGATGTCGAAATTCGATTAAATATTCGGGAACATTATTTCGCAACGAAAACATATCCAATGTGCCTAATATAAACAAAATTTAAGTTAATTTTAAATATGTTACAATATCCAAATATAAAATCTGTGCTATCTTAAAGAAATAATTTTCTAACTCTAGAGAAACGAGATGAGACGAGACGAGAGAAGGTTTTTCGTGTGTGTCAACGAGACGAGAAGAGAGATAACGCGCTCTCGTCTCGCCTCGTTACTATAAGATAAGGCACAATTAGAATAAGGTCATTGTTCACTATTTGATGATTCCGAATCAGATGCTTTCTAGCTCCCCCTCATTTGAAAACGACAATATACGTTATTTGAACGGCATAAAATGTTTCTCTCTTAAATAGACGTTGTATCAGACATTATTATAGCTAAAGGTGAGATTATCGTCATCTTAATAGTACACGAACCTAGATAGAAACTCTTGCACATGGAACGCTCGCATCGTTATTAAAGTTTATGCATGTAAGAGCAGTAAAGATAATGGCTAAGGTGTACGTAGAGCTTTCGATGAAAAATTAAACCACGTAAAGTGGCTCACAACAGTTTATAATAATAATTAATGATGTTGTTGAGTCTATATAGTCAAGATAATGGTCGAATTATCCATTAGAAGCCATGCAATTTAATACTTATGTTTGATTTGGAAAGTTGAGCTATGAATGGATTGAATTGTCAATGATGCTATATTCTTTTATCGTTTATGGATATCAAAAAAGGTTCGTTAATCAAGAAACCTTTTTCTCAGGTAGAAATGCTTATTGCAAGAGTCAGCTTAATTAAACTTATTTTAAATCAACCCTGAAGGCTAATAATTTTTTTTTCTTTCAGTTGGAAAGATCTAACCAACCATAGGCATATATTTAGTTTTATGTCTATGCTCCAAACGCACATCACTAATTCTCAAAATAAGTAAACCCATCTCTTAGTACCGCAATCTTGCGTATTAAATATACGAGTTAATGATAGACTAATAATAATTATTGCTAAATCATTTCTATTAAATGAAGAATAGGTACACAATTTTAAAACAATAAAAATTGATGATACTTTAACTAAATAAGAATCCATATTCCGAGAGCTTTTCTACATTCTTTTGTTCACATATAGACACTCTGCAACAAAGTAATATACTAGACTATAATAGCATCAGATCACGTACAATTTCCATATTCGAAATTCCATTTTTCGATGCAGCAAAAATTTTACGACGATTCGGCAACTTTAAAACGAGAGGTAACGGTTCCGACGAGACGAAATGCATTTCTCCAGTATACGCTCGCTTTAACGTGCTCATAACATTGGCTTCATTATCTTCCATTATTATGTAATAGTGTTTGGCATGTTAATTTTTAATAATGCACTTTCGGAGCACGAGAAATGCCTTGAGGCCTTTGAATAATTTGTGGTGTATACATATTCAGACGGTGTGATACAATATGTGTGTGCCCGTATAATTTCCAAATAAATAAATAAATAAATATAATTAAATAAACTATTGGTGTCTTGTTTACAAAACCCTTTTGTGATTATTCAAACGTTAAATTTAAGACTGACACCTCGCTTAATTTTTGGGTGTCGAAGAGCAAATGTGATTATTATTATGCTGTTCTAAAATTAAGAGTTAAATTCTTGAAAAATAAAAAAGATTGTATAAAAATGGTAACTGCCCTTTTAAAGAAATCCTCGACATTATTGAAGAAACATGACCGCAAAAGTACTTGTTAAAGTCCTAGAGAATGCGGATACAAATTTTTTATTTTAACGTTTTATTTTCAGAATTTTATTTTCATACATAATTTTTACTAAGGATTGACAGATCGTTTAGAAATTTAGTCAACAAAATGCAGTAGTCCAAAATAAATACAGAATACTCTGAATACATCAAAATTAGAATTCATTACGCCCATACAAGGTATGCATTTCATAAGAATTGGGGATGCTCGTAAGTGTCTAAGACTGAAGGATATCAGGGAAATAAAATACCTGAGGTGGACAAAAATCAGCACACCACATTCTAACCTATCTGGTTCCCGGGTTGGAATGTGTCCAGGGTATAATCTGCCTGTCGTGAGAGGCATCAAAAAGATTGGCCTTACAGGGCCCTATGGCGGTCTCACCGGCTGTGAAAGCAGGCGTATGAACTTACATAGTGAGGAAATGTCTGATTCCAGGTTAGGAGCGATTTCCCGACAGCGTCTGACTCCATGTTAGGGTCGGCTGATATATATTTACCTGGCAGAAGGTATAAAATGCACCCCCTCATTCAGAATGTACAATTTAAGGAGTAAACGGGTGAATCGGCATTGTACCACCATAACCTCTTGTCGCGCTCAGGACTTAGGTAGAGGGTCCTGTGTGTTAAATGAGCTACAGTCTCCCTTGACTAGCGACGGAAGCAGCGTGATGTCAGGTATGGCTACTGCAACAACCACATCACCTTCTGTGGCACCTAACACCCAGGCCACACAACCGGCTGTCGCTGTTTCTGGGAAGACGTAAGTCGTTGATCCCCAGACCACGAAAGCAGGAAAGTCAAGGAAGCGTATGAAATGGACGCCAGAAATGAACGCTTTCATAATGCGCTCCTATTACAAGATCACAAAATTTGAGACTGATTTAACCACCTACAGAACCACCCTTCATAGCGCCTTCATAGAAAAATACTCCAATTTGCAGAACGTGACCGAGCAACGCGTTGCAGATCAGCGGCGAGTAATTGTTCAAAATAATTTGATACCGACTCCAATTCTAGAACAGCTTAAAGCAGAGGTGCAGCTAGAACTTCAGAACGAGCGCCCAGAGACTGTAACCGCGCCAGTGGCGGAACAAATTGAACAAAAATTGGGCGAGCACGAACCTATTGAACTGGAAAATAACACCGGTATCACTCCCAACACCAGCGACAACATAATGACAGCAGCAAACTGCGAACTTCACAGAACAATAGCAGAATTTGATGGAACAGACCCGACGCAGAGGCCAAAGCTCCCGAAACTTAGGACCAATCGGAACACAAATAACATCATAAGAGCTTTCAACAACATACTGTCAGAGATAATTATAGAGTCTAACACCCTAGAGAAACTTCATAATCTGATATACCTACTCCTCAGCTGTCGCACTTCTCCGATGCCATAAGCAACAAGTGCATATACAGAAAAACACGAAAAAATAATTCAGCTTCAAAAACCAATATGGCAGAGAAGGTTTGAAAAGACGATTGAAAATCTAAGGCAAGAACTAGGGAGACTCATCGAATTTCAAAGAGCGAAACATCCGTCGAACAGACTCAAAACACGAGTTAATAACATTTCAAGAACATTGGCACCAAGATCAAGGACCCAAATTATCAGCAAAAGGTGGTTGAACATATAGACACATTAAAGCAGTAACTTAAAGCCAAATCGAAACGTCTGAGTAGATACCTCAAATGTTCAAAGAGGAAAAGGCAGAACAGGCTCTTTAGCACATATGAAAGGCAATTCTATAGGGAAATCAGCAATAACAACAACCCAACCAACGCAACGCTGAGAATAAATTGCCGAGCAAAGAACATCTCACCGAGTACTGGTCGAACATTTGGGCTGAACCGAAACAGCACAACCGAAATGCTGGATGGATCCAGACACAGCAGAACCAAATGATGATACCCCAGATGGAATTTGGCATAATCACCAAGGAAGAGGTGAGTAACACCATTAGGGACACAAGTAATTGGAAAGCGCTAGGAGCGGATAATATTCAAAACTTCTGGTAGAAGAAACTGGAATGTGTGTCATGAACCTCTCGCTCGGAAATTTTCGGAAATCATGTACCACCCAGGAAAGACCCCTGAATTTCTTATGCTGGGCTCAATAACTATGATTCCCAAAAGCGTCAGAACGGAAGACCCGTCCCAATATAGGCCCATTACGTGTTTGCCGACTATGTACAAAATACTAACAGGGTGAATTGCTAACAGAATCTACCGCCATATAGATAGTAATAACCTCTAATTGATTCTGTAATACTCAAGCAAGCACAAGAAAAACAACGCAACTTATATACAGCCTTTATAGATTATAAAAAGGCATATGATAGTGTGCCTCATTCTTGGCTCCTAGACGTACTACACATGTATAAGATTCACCCCAAAATCATTAATTTCCTAGCCACTATTCAGCAAAAATGGAGAACGAACCTCAGACTATTTAACAATGGTCAATCTCTCACCACCGAAGAGATATGCATTAATAGAAGAATCTTTCAGGGCGACTCATTGAGCCCACTCTGGTTCTGTCTAGCGATGAATCATCTCTCTGCATTGCTTAACAGCGCAGGATATGGCTTCAATATCAAGGCTAACAGAGATAGCTGCCAAACCATCTCCCACCTACTGTATATGGATGATATCAAGCTATATGCAGGAAGTCAAAAGCAACTAAAAGATCTAATTGATGTAACATATACGTTCTCGAAGGACATCCATATGGAATTTGGAATGGAAAATGCAAAGCCTTAAACATCGAAAAAGGCAAAGTCATAAATGGTGATGTTGCTCTCCCAAATTGAGATATAGTCCAGGCTATGACCGAAGGGGAAACCTATAAGTATCTCGGTTTCCAACAAGCTAAATTGTTTGAAGAAAAACAAGCGAAGGCCAAGGTGAAGGATCAGTATCTGCAACGAATACAAACTCTTCTAAAGTCGGAGCTAAATGCAGGAAATCTCATTGCAGCAATAAACACCTATGCTGTACCCGATCTTACCTACAGCTTTGGAGTCTTGAAGTAGATCAACACGGATCTTGAGGAACTACAGAGAACTACTCGCAGAATGATGGCAAAGCACAAAGTGCACCACCCAAGAGCATCCACTCTTCGAATGACCCTACCAAGGAAAGAAGACGGCCAATCCCTAATTGACCTGGCCAATCTGCACGTTCGGCAACTAGCAAAATTGAGAGAGTTCTTCAATAGGAAGGCACAAACATCGGCTCTCCGCCGGGCTACAGTTTCAAGTGACAAATCGTACACTCCTCTTAATCTCTCCAGTAATCTTGGGGTTGTATCCGATGCCGAGAAACAGGATCAATGGGCACAAATGGCATTACATGGACGACATCACAACGACTTGAACCAGCCCCATATAGACAAAGACGCATCAAACAGGTGGCTGAAGGATGTACTACTCTTCCCAGAGACAGAAGGGTTCGTAATGGCCATACAGGATCAAGTAATAAACACGCGAAACTACAGCAAATTTGTCATTAAGGACCGAACCATCGAATCAGACAAGTGCAGAAGATGTAACGAGAAATCAGAAACTATACAACACCTAACATCTGGTTGTACTTATTTAGCTAATACAAACTACCTACACCGACACAACCAGGTATGCAATACACCAGAAGCTAGCTAACAAATATGGACTGCTTAACACATATTAGGTGCCTTACTACAAGTACCAAGCTCTGTACTGGAAAATAATTCCTTTAAACTCTACTACGACCGGGTCATTATCACTGATAGACAGGTGACGAATAATCGACCTGATGTAGTACTGTTGAACAAGGAAATGAAAACAGCATATTTGATAGATGTAGCTGTGCCCAATAATAACAAGATGTTATCCAAATACCAGGAGAAAAAAGCCAAATACTCGTAGCTGGCCATCGAGATGCAGCAAATATGGCGTCTCGATAAGGTTCATGTGATACCGTTCATCGTATTATCAACTGGACTTATACCTAAAACCATGGAACAAAATCTCATAACACTAGAACTGCACAATAACACCTTTATTGACGTCCAGAAAGCAGTCTTACTAAGTACATGCCACATAGTGAGAAAATTCTTACAGGATATTATATAATACATATATTAATTGCTAAGACTAGCCTACACTTTTGATGCTTGACGTCCGGGATAGGTTATAACCCCACCATTCGTTGAGAAATAAGAATAACAATAATGATAATAATAAAAAAAACAAAAATAATAATAATAATAATAATAATATTAATAATAATAATAACACTGATATAGGCCTAATTCTACTTGATTCTCTTTCATTCAAAAATGTTCAAAACACATCAAGCTGGGGTAGTTCGCGAACAATATCTAACCGAAAGAGCCTGTTGACGTTTATCTTGATGGACGTTAGTTAATAGCATTCTTGTGGAGGAAAAGAGAGTGTTAAGGTTAGAGGAAATTATGTTGGGAAATTGAAAACTATTTAAAGTTTGAACGTCTTTTGCTTCACAATAGCAACGTTTGTAGTCCCCCTCGTAACGACACAGGTGCTGATGGATTAGGGGATTCCCCGAATCATTTCTATGCCCCAGTTATTCTATAAATATTAAATTACCTTTCACCCATTATTTTTGCTCTTTTGAAATAAATCAAAAAAAAAATTGATCCTGATTAAACTTACAGTGACAAGCTACGGGAAAAATTGAAAAATGTATCTACTTGATTAGCATTGTTTTTATAATTCCTTCGAACATGAACGGACATTAATTATTGTGTACCGAAAAAGCTATTTCTGATGAGTTTCAATCATGCAACAACTGCTTTTTCACGTCTTTTGTCCGAAAACTGACGATTTTTGCCATGTATAAAGTCAGACGGTGCCATAATTATTGTTTTGGTTAAAGCTATGACAAATTTACTCTTGTTCCATGGATTTACTTCATCTAATTGTACATTTCTAATCAGGGAATCATTAGAATATTCAGTAAAATGCCTTCGGTTTATTTTTAAGAAAATAATTGCCTCGTTGAATATAAGAAGCACTGGACAGCCCTCTAAGCTCGAATAGATAAATAAAAAGCTCCGAAAACTTAAAGCCATTTATCAGCAAGCTTATATGCCAAAACATCGACCGCTTTGAAAGCATTACGGTAATAATCATCCGAAAATGCAATTTAACACCAAGTTGGCCTCCAAAAAGGAGCAAAAACAAGCCTTCTGCTGCCGGACATTATATACGACGTTTCCCATAAAACCACAGAGCGGATTTGCTGTGTCGGACTGTAATATGACTCTTAATTTCACAGTGAATTACACAAGCGATTTCGAGCCGAATTCAGCGATTCGAGAAGGGCAACTTGCCACATTCTGTAAACACGGATCGGTTGGGTGCATGAACGGGTTAGGCCACTTTTCTGTTGTTTTTTAAGTTTTCCGCGTGCTTACAAAGGTTAAAATTTGGGTAGTGGCAATAAACTAAACAAAATGTGTGGTCCCAAGAAATTATTCAATTCAAGGGCCAATTGCTTTTGTCATATAAATAGATATATTAAGAGCCAATAATTTGTGCAAAACCAGGATCGAATTTATCTGGATACATTGGCAACAATAACTATGTTGTATTGGTATTAAAATCACCATTACTCAACAGGAAGCAGGTCTTAGAATACTCCTCTGCATCAGCTGATCTATTCAAATGAAAACATCTCAGCTAATCGTGCGTTAGACTACTTTTCTAATTTCCAGAGTGAAACTAAGTTTCAACTTCACATAAATCACAACAAATGTCCAATCCTGTGGCACTGATATAATAATTATTTCCTCCCCAGCAACTTTATAGACAACCCGTCAACCTAAGGGCAGGAAACTCTTCAGACATCCTGCTTATTTACAACTTTAACGGCGTCATCAAAGGGGGCACTTTCCGGAAATTTTCTATAGTGAATTAAATAATTAGATAGTCGGTTTTTCCCTTTAGCAGATTGTTTAGAGGGGCTCATTTTCAGAATTAAGCCAGTTTTCTGCTAATTAGTATAACGGTTAATGGTTGCTTGTAAATATTCTTGAAATTAATAAAGTTAAAAAACAATATTTTAGGAATATCATGGGTACCAAGAAACTTTCTATTAATCTTTATTAAGCCTACATTTCTTCTTGTGTTAATAGACAAGGCTGAATTTTTATGTAAGAACAAAGCAATGACTAGTTCAGCAGCTAATTCGGCAATGGTTCAGGGTAAACGTACTATCTATTTAATTAACAGAAGTCTTTGAATCTTGTAATCTTGTGAATATCGAACCTGGAATCTCTCGACTGAATGACAAACTTGGTCCACTCAAAAACTCGAAAGGAAACACTGAATTGCCCTATTTGTAGTTGAATCACATCGGATAGCAGTAGCATGGTATCAAAATATTTTCTGTTGATGGCCGCTCCTTCAGGGTAAACGTAGAACCTAAGGAATTTATCATTTTCATCAATTAATCAAAGTATGTGGTCTTATATAAATATTTAATCGCCCCACGTAGTTAGTCATGAACAGTTTGTTCAGCTAGATCGTCTAATTCAAAGAAACGGAAAAGCACAGCATAAAATCAGGTCTCATCAAAGCACAACAGGCACAATGAAAACTTGTCCAACAAAAGGAATCGTGGCAATTGTGGGCCTCGCACCTCTACACATTGCTGTAGAAGGAGCCGCTAGACAAACAATGACTAGAATCACAAGAGAAAGAGAGCGGGCGAGGAAGAATGGCTTAAAAAGGGTGAATTAACATCCCTCACAAAGCATATCTTGGGCTCCCCAGGGACGATATAGTCAAAAGATACACTTTTGAAAAATGCTTCACCGTCGTGATAAGAAGTGGAGAAGTATGCAAAAAGAACGCCACTTGTATTCTCATATTGCAGCAAAGTGTCATAAAATGGTATACAGACGGGACAAGAACTGTAAAGGGGGCCGGAGCCGGAGTATTTTGGGCCAAGAACCAAATTCTCTGAAGCAATGGGAAAACACTCGGACATATTCCAGGTGGAAATTAACGCTATAGGAAGATGTGCGCAGTTCAACCTTGATAGAAACTATAGGAAGAGAGAGATTGTCATCTTCTCAGACAGTCAAGCAGCCATCAAAGCGCTGAGCTCAACATCAATCAGCTCCAGGATGGTATGGGAATGCATAAATATGCTAAACGAACTAGGCCCAAATAGCAAAATATCCCTTCAATGGATACCAGGAGACCCTGGGATAGAAGACAACGAAAAAGCAGATCAATTGGCAAAAGTAGGAGCAGAAACCGCGCTTTTAGGACCGGAACCTTTCTGTGGCATAGAGACGCACACCTACAAGAAAGAATTCAGGAAAGAAGAGTGTGTCTACCAGGGTTATGGCAATCAAATATGTTTCTAGGGCCCTCTCACCACTGAGTAGGTAAGAGCAATTTCCGCGTCCTCACCGGCTTTCTTACGGGCCACTGCCAGTTGAAAAGGCGCTTGGAGAAATATAAATTGAAGACGAGCACAGTTGCCGGTTCTGTAAGGAAGGGGATGAAACCCCGGAACACCTTCTCACTGTTAACTTTGGACCTTTGGAGAATAATAACCCGTGTAAAACAGACTGAACTTTATTATATATTGGAATATTGGCACAGATCAAATTCACACGACATTTACTTCCTGACTCAACTCTACTCTTCTTACCAACTGCAGGTAGGTATATAACCCTAATTATTTTCAGGTCTACCACTATAAACTAAATACATACAGTAGTCAGAATTGCTAACACTAAAGGTAAGTATACATTAACTAGGTACATTAACACTCCCCTTCAATTCTGCATTACTCGAGGCATTACTTAATAGTAAATAACTGATTAAACTACAAAATTATTAAAACTATTCAGATACAAACAACATTTAACTTTTCTCTGAAATATGTAAATTTGATGGCAGGAAGGCCTTTGTAAATATATCGGCTACCTGCTCAGATGTTGAAATATACTCTAAACACACTTCGTTTTGATTAATACAATTTCTTATAAAATGATGCTTCACATCAATGTGTTTGGTTCTTTTAGTTTCTAGCGTATGAGCCATCTTGATGGAAGATTGATTATCCTCATATATTTTTAAAGGGAATACATCTCTTTTCAATATTTCTTTAATTAATTGTGCAATGAATATACATTCAGTAGTCCAGTTAGAAAGAGCAGTATACTCTGCTTCAGCACTAGATAAAGAGACAGTCACTTGTTTCTTAGTTTTCCAAAAAACAAAATTATTAAATGTCTGAATTCCAAAGCCTGAAATACTTTTTGTATCATTTATGTCATTGGCATAATCAGCATCTACATATACTGTGAGTATGTTTTTGTTATTAAAGTCTTGTGATTTCACATACTTCAGGCCAAATTTTTTTTGTTAACTTTAAATATTTGAGTACAGTTTTTAAATGATTCCAATGTTCTTTATCATAATACTTTTGAAATTGACTGAAATATGTGATAGCAAAACTCAAATCTGGCCTGCTCCCCAACAGTACATATATAAGACTACCAATTAATTCTCTATAAGGTTAAGTTATCTACACTTTCTGATTCCTTATTTACAGATAAAGCAAGTTTTGGTTGTATAGGAACATTTGAAACTTTACAATCTGACATATTGAATCTACACAAAATTTTACTGATCAGATCTGTTTGATTTATAAAAATACAATTAATGTTCTTGATGATAGTTAGACCGAGAAATTTTATAGTAAAATTATTCGATACATTCGGGGTTAGATCTCTCATCTAAAAAATTGACATTAATTTTTCCTTAAAATCTTTAAGCTTACTGAAAGATTTTGAGAACATAATCAGATCGTCAACATATATAATTAAAAATGTATCAGAGTCATAATAAAGGCATGGATCCGATTTTGATCTCATAAATCCTCTGGCTAACAAGTGATTATGCAATTTTTCATACCAGTATTTTGGTGCTTCACGAAGACCATACAGTTATTTTTTCAATTTACAAACATAATTTTTCTTATCAGCGTCCAGTCCTTGCGGTATTTCCATGTACACTGGCCCCTTTAAGTCCCCATTAAGGAAGGCACACTTTACGTCCATTTGACTTACATAAAAGTCTTCTTTTACACTCAATGACAATAGGATTCTGACAGTTAGCATGCGCGCAACGGGTGCATACACTTCATCAGTTCCATCACTCTGTTTAAAACCGCGCGCTACTAGCATCGCCTTCTTAACAAGTTGTCCATTCATTTCCTTTTCTCGGAATACCCACTTCGAGTCTATGACAGTCTTATTTTCAGGTAATGGCACTAATTCCCATGTATTATTGTCCTTGAGCGCACTTAATTCACTCTCAATTGCTTCTTTCCATCCTTCTTTTAGGGAAATAGCTTCATCGTAAGATTGAGGCACATCTGAGCACAAATTTCCAGTTGGCAGTGCCGTAATTAGACTTTCATTAAAATCTGATTCTTCCATATTGTATTCTTCAAATCTCTTAGGCAATCTGGTTCTTCTAGTGCTTCTCCTTCTATTATGATCCTCATTCGGTGTGTTACATGGATAGACATTATTATCTTGAGCATGTGCCTTGTCGTTCTCAACAGTTTCATTTGTTTTAGTTTCTGGTATCATTTCCTTGGTTTCTAAGTCACTATTTTCGTCTAACACTTCTCTGTTATTTTGGGTTACTTCAGTATTAGTAACAGAGTTTTTGTTCCCATTAAACACAATGTTTCTAGCTGTTATAATTTTACTTTTTTCGGGATCCCATACTCGATAACCATTGTCAGTATATCCCATCATTATTGTTTTCTTACTACAAATATCCAGTTTTCCTTTTCTTTCTTCTTTTGGAATGTGTACAAAAGCATCACAGCCGAATACACGTATCTTGTTCAGGTTAGGTTTTTCTTTATACCAGATGTCAGCTGGAGTCACCTTATTGGGAAGTGTTGCTGATTCGAGTCTGTTAATCAGGTACACAGCTGTCATCACCGCTTCATTCCAAAAACATTTGTCAACTTTGTTATCAAAAATTAAGCATCTTGCTTTTTCCAACACTGTTCGATTATATCTTTCTGCTATGCCATTTTGCTGTGGATTATGAGGGATGGTGTACTGAATATTAATGCTTTTCTGTTGACAGAAGGTCAACATCTCAATCTTTCTAGCTTACATTCAAATTTTGCCTCAGCCATTACCACATACATTTTAAACTTCTCAAGAACCTCACTTTTCTGCTGAATACAATAGCAAACTGTAAAGTGAGAATAGTTATCAATAAAAGTGACAAAGTACCTCTTCTTGTCATGCGAAATTGGTGTGATGGGTCCACACACATCTGAGGACACAACTTCCAGAATTCTTGTAGGTCTTCTCTTGCTGGACAAAGATACAATCATCAGTTTGGTTTGCTTCCCCTGAACACACACTTCACAGGTTTTTTCACTAGGGTATCTTGCAGAATGTCCCATTCTTCGATGCCAAAGTTCCATTTCTTGATTACCCGTACATAAACTAGCTTCCATCATTTGCACTTTAAAATCCAACACATACAGATTATTTCTCAATGTTCCCTCTGCCAAAATTGTCTTTTAATTTTTTATTTTCACAGAGCTTTCCTCAAACACAACTTTTAGACCTCTTTCTTCCAATTTTCTGACTGACAGCAGGTTGTACGACAAATGCTCACATTCCAGTGCATTCTTTATATTAAATTTCCTACCTTCAACATCTTGCAAATGCAAATTTCCTTGTCTGTTACAAATCATAACCTCACCTCTTTTTGCAACGTTAACTTTATAACGTACTTCTTTAACATCTGACAAGTATTTTCCAGCTTCAGCATTCACCAAATGATTGGTGGCACCGCTGTCAACAATAAACTTGATCACATTATCAGTGTTTGTTTGAAAAGTCGCAATCTCCATTGAAGTGATAAAGGCTATTTCCTCTTCTTCATTGGCTACATTAACCAAACCTTTATTTGAGCCTTTGATATCTTGTTTTCGCTTAGGACAGACTTTTTATGTCCTTTCATGCCACAATAATAACAGTTATAGGGAAATTTCACATTACCACCTGTTTCAGAGTCGATCTTGGTCGATTTTCTGAACAAAAAGAGATGTGCTCTTAGGCAATGAAATTTTACCATAGGGCTAGTTCTAAAGTCATTTTGTAAATAAAACAAAAAGATTTCGCATTATATGAATATTTTAATAAGTTACTTTACTTGAAAATAATTAGAAGCTCATAAATACACAAAATATAAACACTGAATAATTGTACGTAGTCAGTGCTACGATATGAACAATATCAGTCGAGGCAAATTTCGACCTTGAAAAATATGACATAAATAATACTCTTAAAAACTAAAGCATTGCGTAAACAGTTGTAGTACTAAACTAATGTATGGTTACAAACCTAACCTTGAAACTATATACAGTTAAATGTCTGTTAGAGTTCCTGCGGAACAGCTACTTATCAACTATGTTAGCTGATTTAGCTTTGATATAAAATACAACAATATACAAGCAATAATAACAGGATTAATATTACCTTAGAGTTCACCTATAAGCTAATATGTACACTATGAACACCATTGACGAGAAACGTTCAATGTTCAGGAGGTTATCTTCTAACACTGGGGGAAAGTCACTTTGAAAAACACTAGATCTATGGCTAGCTTCTATTTACAATGTAGTTCACTTTCTTGCAAACAAGAATGACTGAAATGTAGTGATTTGACTGGTATGCAGTTAGTGCATATTGGCATGACATGAATGCCTTGTGAATGCGGTTTATTGGTACACGCATGAATGAGTATTTAGTATGCTATGCAGGTAGCATAGGTAAGCTGAACTGCTGAAATCCGCGTATGGGATGTAGCCTTGTGATAGCTTGAGTATATTGGCAGACTAGTGCCTTTTAATCCTTATATGAGAATAAGGCATGAGTAGGTATGCAGCCTAGTGCAGAGTAATCCTTATATTAGACTAAGGCAAGAATGTAGCAACCCAGTGGTACACTCGTGATATAGAATGTTGAAAATCCAATGGAAAATACCATTGGGGACTGTGGTGCAGCGCATGGCACAGCCTTCAGCCTTTGAGAGTTAGAGATCAGTGGGTCTCCAAAATGGCAGTAGATGCCGAAATACACCTTTTTGTAGGCTTAGTACTAGAGATCAGTGGGTCTCCATAATGGCAGTAAGATGCCGAAATATACCTTTTTGTAGGCTTAGTACTAGAGATCAGTGGGTCTCCATAATGGCAGTAAGATGCCGAAAAATACCTTTTTGTAGGCTTTGTGAGAATGTGATTGTAAACATGTTCGTTTACTTACTTGAGATTTAGAGACTAGGCTCGATTGAGTGTGGTTTGAGACAGGGCTCGATTGTAGAACTCCCATGGATGAGACCAATTGGGACGCCATTGCTCGGCGTGAGAATAACGGCAGTATGTTTGCCAATAAATACCTTATTGTAGGCTTGACATAAAGATGATTATGCTGGGATGTCACTATGTCACTTGAGTAAAGAACTAGAGAGATTATGAGGTCTCAAAACGTGAAAACTTGCCGGCATGGCGGCTCGCGCCAGCCGGCTAGAAACGGGGGTGCGCCTTTTGCGACTTACATGGTCGAGGTTCAAGAGACTACACTTCTAGAACGTGGGAACTAGATCAACTTGAAGAAGTTGTTAACGCCCCTTCCGGCGGGATGATATACATCCTCTGGAAATAGAAAGGGCGAATAATGTAAATACTGAGCAGTTATGTAAACCTTTTCGTCAGCGATTGTCTAAATTAACCTTGTGAATGTTAACACAAATCCGGTCGAAATACGTTTAGTTTTTTATTAAAATCGATTCTTAAAGATCATGAATATAGAAGCTAACTTGATTACCTCCGTTAAGAGACAGTGATTGGTCGACTCGGTCGCCGGGGTATAGCGGGAAACGCTATGATTGGTCGGAGGCCTTTTGAGGACGCTCAACTTTTAGCTTTCTAGACTGTCTAGCGCAGTGGATAAACGTGGTAAACAAGAGATGGCGTTAGTAGTATCGCCAAGGTTTTAATTTGTTTGGAATGCGAGGACAGTGGCGTGGAATGTTAAACTGTACAAAAGTTAAATCGTTAGATTTGAAGACGTGTTCAAAAATGGTTTTTGAACACCACCCGAATTGCCATCTTGTTTGTTTCGGTTTCTAAACTTTTGACCATATCTTCCTCTAAACCCACTAAAAGCTTGTGATATTCCTGGTTCATTTTCATCTTTTCTTTGTCTGTTTTCCTCTGTAAGTAATTTACTATTGACAAAATCCAATGTAACTGAGTTACCTTGACAAAACAGGACATCAAGAGCTGTTGTAACTTCTTGATACGAGTCTGGCATTGCTGCAAGCAACTGGGTTATTACTTCACTTTCTTGAATTGTACCTCCACCATTTCTCAGATCATAGACAGTCTTTTCAAATTCAATAATGAATTCATTTAGTGCACCTTTACCAGAAAACTTAAAATTCCTTAGCTTTCTTTGAACTTGTACTTGATTTGCCACACCTGATTTCATGTAGGTACCTCGTAAACTGTTTATGATTTCTTTGGCTGTTGTTTTTCCTTTCACCATTTCCAACACAGTATCTGCAAGACAGTTTACGATCAGGTATCTCGCTTTAACATCATTCTTTTTAAAAGAAATCAATCCTGTCTCAGCAGTAGGTGGTTCTTGAGTCAGCATTTCCAAAACTCCGTGATGTTCCAACAGCAATTTTACCCTAAATTCCCTGTTTGAATACCCAGATCCATCAAACTGTTTGATGCTGTTTTGTTGTGCCGTGGCCATAGTGACTTTTCTTCCGCACACTAGTGACGTATCCCGATACACTTCCGAACAAAGTTACTCGCACTGTTTATTTCACTTTTCTCCAAATTCTTCCGGCTACCTGGATTCCCAACTACGATCTAGGCCCATAACCTGTTAACTTTGGACCTTTGGAGAATAATAACCCGTGTAAAACAGACTGAACTTAATTATATATTGGAATATTGGCACAGATCAAATTCACACGACATTTACTTGCTGACTCAACTCTACTCTCCTTACCAACTGCAGGTAGGTATACAACCCTAATTATTTTCAGGTCTACCACCATAAACTAAATACATACAGTAGTCAGAATTGCTAACACTAAAGGTAAGTATACATTAATTAGCATCGATACATTAACACTCACGGAGTGAGAGGCGGTCGCGAACAAGCGAATGACCTGCTTCGGATGCTGCATCGTCAACACGAGGAAGTTTCATCCATAGAACCATCCATACCACTTGCTTTTATCAAAGCACTGACGCTGGATGAGGTATTCTGATTGAGGATCACATCAACGGAATCACCATGGACACAATAGATCTGTACACGTCGCAGTGTAACCTAAATAACTACTAGGCTACTCCTAAATTCAAATTTTGATATTAAATCTTCGGTCCCATAATGTCCTGTCCAATTTGTAATCAGTTTTACGGAAGAATGTTTTCATACGTTTTCCATAGTTTTTCCAAACACTGCATTAATCATTAACTTGAACAATAAATTATTAATATATTTTTATTTTTTTGTATGAATCGAATAGGAGATAAATTAATTAGTAACAAAATTATTTAATTAAATAACGATGGATACTGGGTCGAACTCTAATTATTCTTCATGCAACTGCCTCATCATTCATCAACTCAATAAAGCATAGCCTTAGGGTTGCAGTGGAAGGGCTGAATTGGCTATTTTGGTCTGGGCAAGTGAACGTTGGTCGTAGAACTTCTGAATTTAGAGTAGTTGTTCGGTTCGTTGGTTTTTAAATCATAAAACGTTACTAAAGACGAAAACCAGTAGTCTGGATAGTTTAACTGCTTGTTTTGTACCATGGCAGGCTTGGCTAAACTCGATATGTAAATTTATTTCAATTTTAATGCATTCTTTGAGTTTTACCCCCTACTGTTGCTCGTTAGCTAAACGTAGAACCTAAGCAATTTATCATTTTCAATCAATTAATCAAACCTGTAAAACCACTGTCAATCCTACATAGTTAAATGACATCGGTGAGAAGTAGTAAGGTATTTAGAAAGTTTCTCAACATTCTTCTTCTTACAGCGTCTTGCTTTCTCAAGCGTTGACGACTCCCATATTGACAACTTCTTTGTATCTATCTTTATCTTGGGCTACGATTTCGAAGCCAGGATAGCTTTTTGCGGCCTATCCATTTTTCCCCTCGATCTTGCCATTCAGAATAAGTCGAAGCAGACCATAACGTGGTCCACGCATCACATGTCCCAAGTATTCCAGTTTGCGGCGCTTGATGGTGGTTAAAAGCTCTCTATCGTGCCCCATTCTGGTTAGTACATTCTCGTTGGTAGCTCAGCTTGTCCACGGAATTTTGAGCATCCTTCTGTACAGCCACATCTCGAATGCACTGATGCGGTCAATAATTTTTTAGTGAAGCGTCCATGTTTCGCAAGAGTACAACAGAATGGACCATGGTAAACCTTTCCCGCAGATGAATGTTAAGTTGCTTGGCACAGAGTAGCGGCTTGAGTTTCAGAAATGCTCTTCTAGCCTTGATTTCTTCGTTTGGAACCATCGACTGCGTGATCCAGCTTCCAAGATATTTAAAGAGTTGTACTCTTTCTATATTCTCGCCATCAAGTGTTATTCTTTCCGGGCCAACATCCATTTTGCTAACAACCAGAAATTTAGTTTTTTTGACATTGATTTTCAGTCCCCATCTATTACTTTCTCTGTTTATCCTATCTAACATACATTGTAGTTCTTTCAATGATTCAGCTAGGAGCACGGTATCATCTGCGTATCGAATGTTACTAATGGTTTTGCCTCCAATCTTTATTCCTTCGCCAGATTGTGTTGCCCCTCTAAATATATTCTCCGTGTAGAGGTTAAAAAGTGTAAGAGACAAGATACAACCCTGTCTCACTCCTCTCTTTATAGGTATCTGAGTGGTCAGATTGATTCCAGTAGAGAGAAAATAATAAACGTATATCATTATTATCTAGGGGTATATTCTGCAGAGTTTGGAAGAGTTTGTTATGCTGTACTCGATCAAAAGCCGTTTCGTAGTCGATAAAACACAGGTACGCCGGCTTTTTTACCTCCCAACATCTTTGAAGTAGCGTGTTCATGCAAAATAGCGCTTCTCTGGTACCTAATCCGCCTCGAAAGCCGAATTATTATTGTTCTTCACTCATGCTTTCTTCCCATTTGTTGTGTATATGGTTTTGAACAACACGAACTTTTAGAGGGTGACTCGTGAGTCGAAAATCATTACAAGACGTGGCATTGCTTTTCTTTGACAAAGGGATGAACGTGGATTTCTGGTCTCATAAGTATCATTGAAGATACGAGTTAGTACTGTAATGTTTTCATCGTCCAGTAATTTGAGCCACTCTCCTGGTATTTGATCTGGCCCCAATCATAATGAAAATCATGAACAGTTGTTTTAGTTTTAGATCCAGAATGCTGATTCCAGCATATCTATATATGTTATATCTCAGATTTTGCAAGCTCGATGACTCTTGGACTAACCTTAAATTAAAATTTTCCAATTTGTGATCAGCTTT
Organism: Pissodes strobi; assembly: GCA_016904865.1. Classification (NCBI taxonomy): domain Eukaryota; kingdom Metazoa; phylum Arthropoda; class Insecta; order Coleoptera; family Curculionidae; genus Pissodes; species Pissodes strobi. The sequence goes on along the minus strand of MU182427.1, from coordinate 117,725 downwards.
ACGGATGAGTGTCCTAGTATGTTTTCCATAGTTTTTCCAAACACTGCATTATTCATTAACTTGAACAATAAAAAATGATATATATTTTTACTTTTTTTGTATGAAAATAATTAGTAACAAATTTATTTCATTAAATAACGAAAGGATCCTGGTCGAACTCTAATTATTATTCACGCAACTACCTCATTATTTATCAATTCAAGGGTTACAGTGCAAAGGCTGAATTTAGAATAGTTCTTCGGTTCGTTGGTTTTTAAATCATAAAACGTTCCTAACCAGTAGCCTGGATAGTTTAGCTACTTCTCCTGTATCATGACAGGCTGAACTCAATATTATGTAAATTTATTTACATTTTAATGCATTTTAGTCCTGCAGCTTCTCGTTAGCTGTCGAGACACAACAGAAACTCTCTATAGCATAAGTTTCTAACGTGGATGTGCCCACAATCATTTAAATGGCAGCCAAGCCTTTATGTATTTTTAACCACCATCGTTCACCTGTATTTTTATAATTTATTACATTGACATTCCAAAAATGTTTCATTGAAACTGACATGTGAATAGAACAGTCATTCCAGGATACACCGGATAAGACATGTGTAGAGTAAAATTTATATAAGAAGGCAATTGACAATAATTTCAGACTCTCGTGGAGATCGAACCTGAATTCGTTTGGAAAGCAAACGAAATAAGTTTACATCTATCGAGCCACTCCAAAATAAATTTTTAGTCGTCATAAGATTTTGAAATAGTGGGCATTTTACATTAAAATGAAGACGAATATGTTGTTATTAAAAACCATTAGCAAACAGTGAATAAAATAATCGTAAAATAACTATCCCCATTTAGCGGCAGAATTAAGCAAATTCACTTGTAAATGGATCTAAAGAAGTCATGGTAAGGAAACGATAACGCCCTTTGCGAAACCCACAGTGTCTCCATAGAAACACCCTTGCATCTTTCAGGAAGAGATTTGCCGGAAAATTCGTTCAAAATTTCCGCCGCGATGTCTGATGCAGCGTCACCCCTAAAGCCGACTTTATTTTCTTAAATTATCACCGCGCTTGATTTCAATGCATTTGGCTTTGAGGTAAAAAGGTGTATATTTGTTAGAGATCCACCATTGGCGTAGCAATCCTGTTTCATATCTGTATTTTCTGCAATAAACCTATAGGTTAGGAAATAGGTAATCAAATCACAAACATCGTTCAGTCTTAACCTATATGCAAAAAGACCTTCTCCAAGTGAAAATTACATTTTTATAGCAAGTTGAGGGCATTCTTATTCTACTCCCAGTTAGACGGGCGGCGCGGCGGCTGGATAATCCCTATTTAGACCCATTGATTGATAGAAGCAGATCTATTGAATGGCCTCCTCGATTACCTGATCTCTCATTTCTATAGTATTTCCTGGGCAGCTCACCTGAGGTCATCCTATTTGATTATGGGATGTCTCAACCACCATGAAATTCATCTCAAAACGTGATTTTTTTCTTGGAGAATATGTGCTTTATAGTGACATTTCTAGTGTTTTCAAAAGTTTCGGTAGTGCTTCTTAGGTTTTTGAGATATTTAAATTTTTAATTTCAAAGCCAACCCCCCAACTATTTAAGGTTAAATGTATTCTCAATTTGTAGTGTTTCATTAGTGATGTGCTTTAAAAAGCTTTATTGGGGCTTTTTCTGTTTTTGGGATATTCATATTCTCAATTTCAAAGTCAGACTCCAAACTATGTAGGAGCGGTATTTTCTAGTTATTCTTTAGTTCAACAATCTTCGTTGGTGTTTCTGCTTTTGAGATATTCGAGTTTTTAGTTTCAAGGTCATCCCCAAACCATGTAAAATCGAGTTAAATTCCATGGTATTTAGTGTTTCGTTAGTGCTTTAAATCAATTCGTTCGTTCTTCTTTGATTTTTCCGATATTCAATTTTTTCATTTCAAAGTCAGCCTCCAAACGATGGATGTAGCAGCGTGTCATTTTTAGTGCTTTATTGGTGCTTTAAAAAGCGTCATTGTGGCTTCTTTGATTTTTGAAATAATCGCGTTTTTATGTTCAAGGTTTTAACAGTTTTGGTTGCTTAATTTTAATTGAGAACTAAGTCATTTCATTATATTATTAAATAGAGGTCTATATTAAGACTTGACACTTGACATAATATGGTAATGTTCTTCCATTAATTATGGTAAAAGTCAAGCAATTTTCGTCCTTGCCTCGTTGTGGTCTAGTCTCCCTTGACTCGGTTCTTTATTAGACGGTTAAACGGTTTGTCTACACTTTCCTTTGGTTACCTTAGCGTGTGCAAACGCTTTTTACTGTTTATTTCGTAATTTAGACTTTTCTTTCTTCAGTTTATTTGGATTTTTGATTTTTCTGAAGGAAACGGAGTTGACTAGGGCTTTTACAAGTGTAAAAAAGGGATGTAAATAAGTTAGTTACAGGCCACTTTAAAACAGTTAATCATATTAATAGTTACTGCCTAGTGAAAGTTAATTGTGTCCATATAACATCATGAATGCCATGTTATTTCGGTTTTCGTGGGTTTCCTTGCATGTACCATTCGTCAAAATCAGTTTTATTTCTTGTCTGACGTCTAGAATTATGCGAATATTGTCATCATGGACGCAAATGATGGCCCAAATATTATGATTTAAATTTTGCAGCACTTCATATATTTTCCTTAGATCAACTAGTTTTCCTTGATTCGGTTCTTAAACGATTATACGGTTTGTCTACGCGTTCCTTTGGTTATTTTAGCGTGAGGAAACGCTCTTTACCGTTTATTTCGTAATTTAGACTTTTTCTCTTCATATTATTTGGATTTTTGATTTTCCTGAAAGAAACGGGGTTGATTCGTTCGTCAAATTAGTCTTATTTCTTGCTTGACGCCTGAAATCATGCGAATTGTCATCATGGACGCAAATGATGGCCCAAATATGATGGTTGTTATGTTTGTCGATATAGCAATTTTTGGTTTTGGGTAGTTTGGCCAATTTCATTTGTCTTTTGTGCCCTTCGGAAAGGGAAAGGGGGTCCACACATGCACGCCTTAAACAAACGTAAATATTTGATATTAGATTGGTTTTAGGAGCGTAAATTCCAGGTTTGTTTCAAGAAAAAATCCTTGTCAACACAAGTATTAGCTCCGCTCAAGATTTGCACTAAAATAAGTACATAATTATTTAATTTTATAAAATACGTACCTGGTATGAGTGTAGTGGACTTAAATTTCGACGCATTTCATATCGTTTCCTTGGATCAACTAGTCTTCCTTGATTCGGTTTTTAGACGGTTAAACGGTTTGTCTACTCTTTTCTTTAGTTATCTTAGCGTGTGCAAACGCTTTTTACTGTTTATTTCGTAATTTAGACTCTTCTCTCTTCAGTTTATTTGAACTTTTGATTTTCCTGAAAGAAAAGGGGTTGATTAGAGCTTTGACAAGTGTAAAAAAGATATGTAAATTAGTTAGCTATACGCCACATTTAAACACTTAATCTTATTAATGGTTACTGCTTAGTGGAAGTTAGTTGTGTCCATATAGCATCATGAATGCCAAGTTGTTTCGGTTTTCGTGGGTTTCCTTTAATGTACCTTTCGTTAAAATTAGTTTAATTTCTTGTCTAACGTCTGGAACCGTGTGAATTGTCATCATGGACGCAAATGATGGCCCAAATATGATGATTTAAATTTTGGAGCACTTCATATATTTTCCTTAGATCAATTAGTTTTCCTTGATTCGGTTCTTAAACGGTTAGATGGTGTGTCTACGCTTTCCTTTGGTTATTTTAGCGTGAGGAAACGCTTTTTACCGTTTATTTCGTAATTTAGACTTTTTTTCTTCAATTTAGTTGGATTTTTGATTTTCCTGAAAGAAACGAGGTTGATTGCCAAAGACAAGTGTAAAAAGAGATGTTAATAAGTTAGCTACAGGCCCCTTTATGACAGTTAATCTTACCATTATATTAATGGTTACTACCTAGTGGAGGTTAATTGTGGCCATATAGCATCATTAATGCCATGTTATTCCGGTTTTCGTGGGTTTCCTTTAATGTACCATTCGTTAAAATTAGTCTTATTTCTTGTTATCATGGACGCAAATGATGATTGTTATTTGTCAATATAGTGATTTTGTGATATATTTAAGCTGGTCTTTTACATACTATGTGTTGTGACCATCTAGTCAATTTTAATTGCTTTTACAGCTTGTTAGTTTTTAAGCACTCTGGACTCGCTGCAATAAAACTGTAATATGTAAAATGGGATTAAGTAAGTCCTTAAGAATTTGTGTTGAAGGAGCTATACAGGGTGCTACAAATTCGTTTCTTTGTATGGGTATCTCGAAAACCGTAAGAGATACGAGGTCGGTTAAATTGGGGCAAAGTTGCGCAATTTTAGGGTGATTGACAAGCCGTCGAGAAATTTAGAAAATTCCGTCTACTTCCGGAGATATCCGTAAAAAACCGAAAATCATCTATTTTATTTTAATTTTTTCCTGTCTTAGTTTGAAGAGATAAAGTAAAATAAATGTCACATTCTTATTGCCACTTTTTCTCCTCTACACGCTGGCGGTATCAAATTTTAAATCCGACGTTTTGATTTCGGGCCCCCATCATCAACTTAATTTTTTTAAATACGGACCTGGGTTTTTTATCTAGTTTTTAAAAAGCCTTTGATCTCCCAAAACCAACGATGTATC
>MU182427.1:89503-113023 GCA_016904865.1 Pissodes strobi | reverse complement strand
AAAAAGCCTTTGATCTCCCAAAACCAACGATGTATCACACTTGTCCGATAGTGATAACAAATATTGTCATAAGTGAAATCGGGTCAGAAAAGATAGCCCCATCTCTGTCTAACACATTATCTCTTATGGAAAAAATCTAGATTTATTGATTTATTGATCAGTGCGATACATCGTTGGTTTTAGGAGACCAAAGGCTTTATAAAAATTAGATAAAAATTCCAGGTCCGTATTTAAAAAAAAGAAGTTGATGATGGGGACCCGAAACCAAAACGTCGGATTTAAAATTTGATACCGCCAGCTTGTAGAGGAGAAAAAGTGGCAATAAGAATGTGATATTTATTTTACTTTACCTCTTCAAACAAAGGCAGGAAAAAATAAAAGTAAGATAGATGATTTTCGGTTTTTTACGGATATCTCCGGAAGTAGACGAAATTTTCTAAATTTCTCGACGGCATGTCAATCACCCTTAAATTGCGCAACTTTGCCCCAATTTACTCGACCTCGTATCTCTTACGGTTTTCGAGATACCCATACAAAGAAACGAATTTGTAGCACCCTGTATATAAATAACACCTTCACGCTCCTTACTAAGAGCGCATTTAACCTATGTCTTTTTATATCGGTAAATTAGGAGCCCCGCCGCTGAGTATTTTATATGACTAGGGGAGGCCCTTTCGTCGCATTTATAGATAACATGGGCATGTGATATACGATATACTTAGAATTTCTCGTAGAAATAAAATTTTCAATAAAGCAGAATATACCATACACATGTTATATCAAAAATACAAAAAATTAGCTGCCTCAGCTTTTTCTTAAAAATTTAATCTCCTAATTTTACCTGAATTATCATAATTTATGGACGCAACGTATTTAGTTAAAGTGTATCATATTTAACGCTTTCTATTAATCTAGTTTCAAAAGACAATGAGGCATAATCCGCATAATAAACCGCGCCCGCTCCATTTTCCGGAAGCGGATTAGTGTTAGGTTATATAAGTATTCAGAGATAAAGGTATTATGGTTATCCATTATTATTTATCCCTGAATGTCTGTTATTAATGTGGACCTGTATTAGCCCGAGTTATATTTTAATATTCCGTGTCAGTTTTCTGACTTTAATAAAGTGTTATTTCGAGCTTTGTGACATATCTTTCGGATTAGGTTAAACTGGAATAATGCGTCTTTAAGTATGATACGTTTTGATACAAAATAGTAATGTACGATGCTTCGATAAATTGTTCGTTGTGGACTATCTAATATTTTTTCCACAACATAATTTACTTATTACTGCTTCGTTTGCCATTGAATTGTAACGGTCAGAAAATGGCAATACAGCGTTTAAAGCTAAATTTCACCGAACATTCTATTTCCTTTTACTCTACTGTCCGTCGGAGAGGGAGAAGGGGATCACACATGTACTTGCCTTAAATAAAAGCAAATATTTAGTATTAAGTAAGTTTCAGGAGCTCGAACTGCAATTTTGCTTCAAGAACATTTTGTCAGCACGACTGAACTTGCTTGAGATTCTTGCCTAAATGGTCTCACGATTCGTTGGTTTTACGAAATACATAGACAGTATAGATCAATCTCTTTCAAATATTTTTCCTGGAGCAGCTAGATTTCGTTGAGTTAATTCCTAAACGATTTGCTCTTGAATTCGCGTTTCTGAATGTTAATTTTATAATTCGAACGTTCTCCCTTTCTAGAAGAAACGGGATGGATTGGAGCGTTTAAAGTGTAATAAGGATGTAAACAACCATGAAACAAACTTGCTATAAGTGATTTTAGGATGAATATCATTACCTTATTTTACATTTGCTACTTCATGTTGAAAGTTATTTGTGGGCTTATACCATCTTAAAATGCAATATTTTTCGGTTTTGATTAATTTTGTATTTTTTTTATTAGATTTCTTTGTGCCTGATTTGTCTCTAATTTTCATTGCGACCACCTTCTGACCAACCTAGCTGATTTCAGCGTTAGCAGATTTAAAAAACTCTTCACAGGTGAAATATTGATTTTCGTTGTTATTTTAATTTTTCTTTCTTGTGAATGTTCCTTACCTTGGGTTTTAAGCAAAAGTCTTGAATACGTCGATGCTTTACAGGTTTTTTTCTATACGCGAAGAGTTCTTTCTCCTTGGACCTAAGAAGTCCCTCGTTTTTCTTCGTATCCGTTTTCTTCTGGGAGTTGCCTAGAGAGCTACCATGAGTTCCTCCTGATTAGCCCAGCAGAACGAACCGTAAAGTTAGATTAGCAAATGTTACTTTGTATTTTAATTGCTGGTTGATTCATACCGCCATATAGGCAACCTTCAAATTTTATTTTTTCTTTGCCTATATAATTCTTCACCAATTAAGCCAAATTTGGCGATTTATTATTTTGCGTTGTTGACTGACTAATAAATTTTTCCACAACTATCAAATAATTTGCTTATTACAGCTTCGTTTGCGATTAAGTAATAGTGCCCATTACTTACTAACCCATTGAATTCTAACGGTCAGAAAATTACAGTACAGCATTTAAAGCTAAATTTCACCTAACATTCTATATCCATTTAATTTAGTGTCCGTCGAAGAAGGAGAAGGGGGTCACACATACACTTGCCTTAAATAGAAGTAAATAGTTAGTATTAAGTAAGCTTAAGGTGCTTGAACTCCAATTTTGCTTCAAGAATATGATTGTTAGCACGATTGAACTTGCTTGAGATTTTTGCCTAAATGGTCTCACTATTACTTGATTTTACCAAATACCTACCTTGCAGAGGTGAAGTGGATTCTACTTCCAATGTATTCCAAATCTTTTTCCTAGAGCAGTTATATTTCGTTGAGTTCATTCCTAGACGGTGCTCTCTTTTACTTCTTTTTCTTTTCTTGATATAATTGCTTCTGCTGCACATGAGCAATTTGAATTAGCGTTTCTCAATGTTAATTGTATATTCGAACTTTCTCCCTTTCTGATCACAGGTAAAATATTGATTTTTCGTGTATATTTTATTTTTCATTCCTGTAAATGTTCCTTGTCTTGGGCTTTAAGCAAAAGGCTTGATATGTTGATGCTTTACGGTTTTTTTTGTTTACATCCTCAGGTTTTTCCTGCAAGGCTTCGACACACCATGAGGGCCCTCGTAGCCTTAGTTACAACTCCTTCAATGTGTTTATTCCATTTGAGTTTATAATCCAACGTTATGCCTAGATATCTGATTTCCGATGCCGGCGTAATGTTGGTCTCGTTATTCGGATAACTTTCATTCTAGGGAGTTCTTTCTTTCTATAGAAGGGTACTATGGTTGTTTTCGATGGGTTTATAGCTTGAATGAGTTCACATAGTGCATCCACAAACTTTCCTGTTGCTGTGATGACAATATCGTCGGCATACCCAACACAATGTAGGCCGAGGTCTGTCAGTATTTCCAGTAGTTCGTCCACCACTAGACTCCACATTAGTGGTGAGCATACTCCGCCCTGTGGCGTACCTCGAGTGGTGCTCACTTCAATAGTCTGATTGCTTACTGAAGTTTCTGCTGTTCTCGTGGCAAGCATCTCACACATCCATCGAGATATTGTGTCGTTCACTCCCCTTCTCGTTAGTGCCCTCTTTACAGCCACGTAGGATGTATTATCAAAGGCTCCCGCGATGTCGAGGAAGGCGCAGAACGCGATTTCTTTCCCAGTTAGAGTTTCTTGTATCATGCTGGTCAGTTGGAACAGTGAGGTCTCTGTGGACCTGCCCGTTCTGTATGCATCCAGGCTTGCATTCAATGGCCGCGTTTCTAAGGTAGTGGATCTGATGTAATTGTCTACTGCCTTCTCCATCGTCTTGAATAAGAATGTCGTGAGAGTGATTGGTCTGAAGGATTTGGGGTCTGTCCCATCCTTCTTTCCTGTCTTCGGTATGAAGGTGACTTTCGCCCTTCTCCATGCTTTTGATATGTATCCCATGGCCATACTGCTTCTGGTGATATCTGCAAGGTGTGGGAAAATTTCTCTTTTTCCCTAAGTAAGATAAACTTGGGCATTTTTTATTTTGCCTTTTTTTTCTAATACGGTAACTCTAACTTAATTCCAGTTTAACTTAAGGCAATTCTAAAGTATATTTTCTTAATCAAAGTTCATTATTTCAATAACATTTAGAGTATACTATTTTAGATTTAATCGTTGATATAACGTCCTAGTGGACTCGGAAGTGTGAACGAAACATGATCATGTTTTGTGTATTATGTTGGGGTTTGGAACCTTCGCCAAAATGCACTAAAACAGAGTTCTATCCGCAATACGGAAGCAGAATTTTTGCACTCGACGCGCGTTTCGTTAACCATGTTAGCATCATCAGGAGATGATTAAAACTATTTTAATCAAGATGCCATTAAATTCAACATGTCACATATACCATCGAAAAGTAAAATTTGAAAAAAATATATCAAATGATGACAAGCTCTCTGGAATGCCACCAAAGTATTTTTGAAGCTGCTAAAATTACTTCAATGAACCTTGCACCCGAGAAATCTCCCAAAAAGTACGAAATGGTACGTTTATTTATATAGTTATTTTTGTTACAAGTACCTAAAATGGAGTTTTTCAGGACGAATCATTGCTGTTTCCGGACGAGGCATTAGCCGAGTCCGGAATAGCAGATGAGTCCTGAAAAGCTTCATTTAGGTACGTGTGACAAACACTATTTTTTGTCATACGCTCCCAAAATTTAATTTTTATTTATACGCTTTTTGCAATTCTACAGAACGCCTAAATTTGCAAATTTACCATAATTTTTGAAATCATAATATACGACAAAGTTAGCTTAGAATTTGATATCGTAGCAACTATTAGACAATTTTGTCATGTCATTCGAAATTTGACATTTAGACATATTCAGGAATTTTGGAATAGTCCGAAAAGGTTGCCATGACGACTTTTAGGGACTAGGCCTAAAAAGAAGCATTTTACGGACTCAAATGAGTCCGTAAAATAGCTATTTTTGGGAGCGTATGACAAAAAAATTATTATTTTATTTACAGAAATCTCTTCATCTTTACACAAATTCCAATACTTATGCTATTTTCAAAATTTGCAAAAATATTATTTGTCGCTGACGCTCGTGTGTCACCCTTATGAGTAATGGCCATCATTACATGCCCGCCGAATAATATACTATTATTAAATAAGCTTCTGTAATTTAATCGTTTATCACATAAAGCGTTTGAAAGCAATTTTCAAAGAAGAGGCCCTACATTAAATTTGCAAGCTAAGTGCCTTTTTTGCGAAACAAAAAAAATAATTGAGGCGTTCAAGTTCAAGTCTAGGGATGAATTTATTGTGTGATAAGCTTTCCGCGAGGGGAAATACAAATTGAGTTTTATTTATTTAGTAGGGAAGGCTCATCAGCTGTTGATTGATTTCCGAGGGCGGCTGTTGAACATACGTGTTGTTTCACCGAAAAAAAATTGAATAATATATTACCTTATTGACTACCCTAATAACACCAGCACGTTCGTAAAACGGTTCTGGAACATTTTGTTCGCTATTTTCGTCTCTTAAAGTTGCGTAACGACCCAATTTTGTCGTCAGGAAGTCGATTTCAAGAAGCTTATTATCGGTTTGGGTTACCTCCCTGAAACCTCCTTGGGACATGTTTTCAAACAAAAAATTCAAACAACGGAAAATTATTACAAATTAAAATTTCAACACTGTCATGTGTCTAAACTGTCAACCGCCAGCGAGGACGTGACGTCAACGGCCAATCAACATTAGCACATTTACCAAATTCTACTCCTTTATTGGATATTGTAATTATTATTAGTTTGGTGCTAATAGAAAATAGTATTTTTTGATAATTTTCCTTCTGTAAATCTCTCAAAGAGAGAGGATTCCAAACGAGGTAATCAGGCAAAGGACTGGTGTATCAGATGCGGTTGAAAAAATAGCAACTCTAAAATGGAATTGGGCAGGACATATCGCCAAAAACAATAGACGAGCGATGGACAAAGAAGATTCTTGAATGGAGACCCCGGCAGGAGGCATATAGAAATAGAGGTAGACCCCCAACTAGGTGGTCCGATGACATAAAGCGCATTCGAACTAACTGGATTCAGGCAGCGCAGGATAGGCATGGGTGGAAGACTTTACGGGAGGCCTACGTCCAGCAGTGGATATAACTAGGCTAATTGATGATGATGAAACCTCTCAAAAATAATTTGTTATTATTGTGTAAAATTATTAAACATCCATATGGATATTTACATGTAAAAAATTGCCAAATTTAGACCAGGAGAACCAATTTATATAGATATAGATCGAAAAATAGGCATAAACTTTAATGGAAAGATGACTACTAGCTTCATTTTCTGTATATAATTTTTATAATACGAGGAATTTGGGTGGCCTCTGCAAGATTGTAACTTTATTATTAAGCCCTGTATAGTCGTTTTTTATCAACTTATGCAGTTCATCTAATTCTCTAAAAATAAAATGATGAAAATGATTTCCTTTCGTACTTTCCTAGAGAGCAATTCACTCTATTGTGGAAAATAATGAAAAATCTCATCACGCTGCATTCTCTTTCTCGTATTTCTCTCACGTTCCGTTGTTTAAAGGCCGGACTTATCGATAATCCTTCGGGCAACACTTGAATACTTAAAAATTTCTAAGGTGAGGAAATAGTTCTTGTTTTGTCGGGGCGCGAACTTTTCCTAATTGGAAAAGAAAATAACATTCCGGAAGGTCCAATTTAATGTTTAATTACACTTTAGCTTTGTTCATATATGTAATTAACGAGAAATAAATTTGTCAAATCGTTTGTAAATATATTTTTCTAATGTTTAATATTTTTTGAAAGAAGAGATACATCAGAAAAAAATAGTTCTTCTCCCATCTCTACCGAATCTGGACATCAAGATTATATATTTTTTTAACAATTGTCACTTTTTCTTGCTTCAATATTTGAGTATTTTACGTCCTAAGACCAAAGTGTCATTTTATGTCCTCGAATCAGGGCGTACGAAAAATATTGTTTGCTCTTCTAGAGAAAAGCACTTACGTCCTCATCTTTCAGTCGCAGGCGTAAAAGTAGCATTTTACGCCCGACCCAGAGGTGTTAAAGTGACATTTTAGATTTTAGGCATCAAATGAAGGCATATCACTTTAGGACAGGTTGTAATTACAAATGAGTGTCAAGGGCGTAAAATAACTCTACGCGCATTAGTGTATATTTTTGTTTCAATGCTGTATTTTACGTCCTACGATCAATAAATTAAATTTTACGCTCCAGAGATTAAAAGGCGTAAAATTTAACTTTGGACCGATTGTCGAAATTAGATATTGTTGTTGTACGAAGGGCTTAAAGTAACGCTACGTCAGTAGTGCAAACAATATTTTGTGAGTTCGTTATTTCGCCCCAATCTTTAAAAAAAGGTTATTAAAAATACGCAGTATGTGGTTGAATTACTGTTGATAAGAAAACAAGTATTTATTTTCAACTTAACAATGCATTTCTCACTTGTCACTTTTCATTGCCTCAATATTTCGGTATTTTACTTCCTAAGACCAAAAAAATCAATTATACGCCCTATACCTTAAAAGTGTCATTATACGCCCTCTAATGAAATCGCAAAGTCTCAGTTAATATTAAAGACGTAAAGTAACTTTACGGCAGCAAAACAATTTAAAAAATTAATATTTTGCCTTAGATTACTGACCAAAACATTATTACAAATATATGGTAGTTTTTGGACGCCTCCCTAGGTGGCGGATAGGGGGAATGCCTCCAAGATATGGGTGGTACCGGGGAAATTAAATACACGGGGCGGACCAAAACTAGCACAATAGAAGCGTCTGTACTTCAAGGAAGCGGCTTCGGACGACGTCTGACTCCATGTTAGGGGCGGTCGAAACACAGAGGGAAAACTACAAACCCTTCAGAAGGCAACGGGGAACCACTGAAGTACTATTTCCAAGATAATCACATGGAAGAAGTTATAGAAGGACGGCTCTCAGTATCCGGCAAAATGAGGGAGCTAAGAATCCCCGGAGGTAAAAATATTTGTAAAAAGACGTTTAATGTAGAAACATGGAATGTTCAAAGTATGTACGAGTCTGGAAAGCTAGCGAACATAATACATGAAATAAACAGACTTAAAATATCGATTTTTGGAGTGAGCGAAACCTGGTGGCCAGGATCGGGAGAATGTAACACAGAAGATAAAAGGTTGTACTACTCGAGTAACAATGATAGAGACCACAGAATAGGTGTGGGGGTCATAGTCACCAAGGAAATAGCTGGAAGTGTCACTGATTTTGTTCCCTACTCACACAGAGCAATGTTGCTGAAGATTCAAGCAAGGCCAATCAACATTAACATAATTCTTGATAAGACTTACGACGATGTGAACAGATTTTATGGAGAGGTCAAGGTATTATTAAGCCTGATCAAACCACATGAAATTAATATAATACAAGGTCACTTTAACGCAAAGATCGGTTCTACACCGGTGGATAGGGTATAGGGTCGTCGGTTCATGGGGGTTAGGTAACAGAAATATTAGGGGAGATCGTCTGGTACAGTTTTGCCAAGAAGAAAACTATAAAATAATAAACACCTGGTTTTCGTTACCGCCTAGATGACTTTATTCTTGGAAGTCGCCACAGGACAGACATGATAACATCGTTAGGAGCCAGATTGATTTTATCATAATTAACAGAGGATTTGGCACATCATTAAAAAAGGTCTGTACATATCCAGGTGCTGATGTGCCGTCGGACCATGTTCTTCTTCTGGCTTCTTGTAGACTAGGGCTGTCACTTGTTAAAAAGCAAAACACACAACCACAGTTAGCTGTTGAAAACCTAAAGAAAACATAAAGAACAAAGAGGTAAGGAGAGCTTTGCCACATGAACTAAACGACCAACTGACGAAATTACAAGAAAGAGCTGGAAGTTCTCAAGTCAACGACATCTGGAACAACTTAAAGTTAACCATGAATTCTGTAGGCCAGAACATATTAGGTGGTCCAATCCCAAAAATAAATGGATGACAGAGGGGATTCTCCAACTGATGGATGAAAGACGGAAGTACAAAAACATAAACCCTAATCAATATTGATTTTTCAATTACAGAATTAGATCTGAAATCAGAAGAGCTAAAAGAAGGTGGCTGGAACAGGAATGTCAGGAAATAGAGAGACTACAACAAACACATGATACTCACGGAGAACATAAGAAACTCAAAGAAATGGCTGTATATAAAACTAGAACACCCACAGTCCTAATCAACAATAATAACGAAATAATACTGGAAAAGGAGGAAAGAACAAAAGTGTGGAAAGAATACATACGAGAACTTTTTCAAGGCAATGAAAGAACTGACCTAAAGTTTGACCATGAAAACGAATCACTGAGTGGACCACCGATAACCAGGGAGGAGATTCGCAGGGCAATACAGCTCTCAAAAGATAATAAAGCAGCTGGACCAAATGGGATACCATCCGAGATTATTAAATTAATTGACGATGACAATCTATCGCTGCTAGAAGTTGCTTTTAACAAAATATATAATGAAGGTAACTACCCCTCAGACTGATTGAAGTCTACTTTTATTCCGTTACCCAAAAAAAGAACTGCAAAGGGTTGTCATGAACGTCGATAGGAAATGTGAAGCCAACCTTACAGACACGCAATTTGGATTTAGAAGTGGAATGGGAACACGAGAAGCTCTTTCCGGTATACGAGTGTTGATTCAGAATTGTTGCGATGTGAGAAAGGATGTCTTTCTTTGTTTTGTTGATTATGAGAAAGACAAAAAGCTGGTCGGCATATTGAAAACGCCAGACCTGGATGACAGGGACATTCGCTGCATCCAGAATTTATACTGGCATCAAACCGCACATATAAAAACAAACGATCTAAAAACGCAGGATGTAGAAATACGCAGGGGGGTTAGGCAGGGATGTGCCCTGTCTCCGCTCTTGTTTAACATGTACTCAGAAACCATTTTTAAAGAAGCGTTTGAAGATAAAGACATCGGAATTATGGTAAATTCATATTAGATATGCGGATGATTCTGTCTTAATCGCGGATAACATTAGAGATTTGCAACAAATGCTTGAACCTAAATGACGCCGGTAGGAATTATGGACTGCAGATAAACAGCGACAAGACAAAGTTTATGATAGGCAGTAGAAGCAGAGTGCCTTTCACGAATGTTCAACTTGCCATCGACGGCATACACTTGGAACGAGTTACACAATACAAGTATCTGGGAAGTTGGCTGCATGAAGATTGAGACAACGACAGAGAAATTAAGTGTAGAATTGAAGTGGCCCGTAACGGCCATAACTACTTTTACAAATTTAAACGTATACTTATCAGCAGAGACATAAGTCTAAACTTAAGAATGAGATACGCTAGATGCTATGTGTGATCCGTAATGTTTTATGATATGAAAACGTGGACACTAAAATCAATGTCGATAAATAAGTTTGAAATGTGGACTTATCGCCGAATGCTAAAGGTACCATGGGTTGAAAGGGTTACGAATGAGGAGATCTTGAGAAGAATGGGGAAAGACAGAGAAATTTTCTTGCATATAAAAAAGCGAAAAACGGCTTATTTTGGACATCTAATCAGAAACCCAAAATATCGACTTCTCCAATTGATCGTAGAAGGTAAAATAGAGGGAGAAAACAGATGTCCTGGCTTAGAGAATGGACCCGTCCATTGGGGACCTTGTACATACTGCAGTGGACAGGGAAGCGTAAGGAAATGTGATCGCCAACTTCCAATAGTAGTGGATAGGCAGTTGAAGAAGAAGAAGATTTTATTGTTTTAAACGTGAGTAGTTTCCGTCCTAAGGCCAAAAAAATAAGTTATTTTATGCCATAGATGTCTTAAAACGACATTTTAGATTTTAGGCATCAAGTGAGGGCATATAATATCACTTTAGGACAGGTTGTATCTACAAATGAGTGTCAAGAGCACAAAATACTCTACATAGTAGATGGTTGAATTACTGTTGATAAGAAAACTGGTATTTGTTTTCAACTTAACAATGCATTACTCACTTGTCACTTTTGATTGCTTCAATATTTCAGTATTTTACGTCCTAAGACCAAAAAAATCAATTATACGTCTTATACCTTAAAAGTGTAATTTTACGCCCTCTAATGAAATCGCGTAAAAGCGTAAAGTACCTAACTTGAACCAGAAGCCAAGGAGATTAATAATACGCCCTATAGCTTAAAAGTATAATTTTTGGGTCTATAATGAAATCGCAAAGTATCAGTTTATATCAAAGATGTAAAGTAACTTTACGGCAGCAAAACAATTACAAAAAAATAATGTTTTGCCTTAGATCACTGACCAAAACCTTATTACAAATATGTAGTAGTTTTCGTATATGTTTATCATTACGTGATAGTTTATTGTTTTAAATGTGAGTAGTTTACGTCCTAGGGGTAAAAAATTAAATTATTCTATGTCATAGGGGTCTTTCGACTTTGGGCATCAAATTATGGCTTAGAATGTCACTTTAGGATAAGATGTACAAATGAGTGTCAAAGACGTAAAATGGCCTGGAAATTGAATTTTACGCTTTAGGACCTACAAATAAGAGTGTAAAATGACACTTTAAGTCTCATTGTAAAAACAAAATAATGTTGGTACCAAGGGCGTATAGTAATTTAACTTGAATGTTTTATATCCTAGGGACTTTCGTTTTTACGCCCTACGGCCTTAAAGTGCTATGTTAGATGATGACATATAGTGTTACTTTATAAAAGTATTTTTGTATCAAACTCATAAAATAACTTGCATCTTATTATTTCATTACTTGAGTATTTTACGTCCTAGGGCCAAAAAAATTAATTTTGCGCCCTAGGGATTAAAATGGCCCTTGCAGGCCGTAAGTTTTCCAATGCTTTTTTATGCCCCTAGAATGAATATAAATATTATTTTACGCCCCAAGTGAGAACGTAAAGTGTCCCACCTATACCACTTTAGACCTGGTCATACAATTTTATGTTTGGTTGGCAAATATTGTGAACTACTAAAATGCATAAACTACTAAAATAATATCACATTGTCCTAAGTTTGTACTTGAACTTGCAAAATATTATGTAAACATTAAAGACTTATAATATATAATAATATATATTATATAATTATAAACAACGCGAGCAGTCAGCGGGTGCGATTATGAACCTTAAACGTGCAACGTTCAGCATATTTTATTATATATCAGTTCGGCAGACTTTGTGTATCAACTAAACCAGCTCCGGGGCAGTCTACATGGACGCTTGCGGTTCTAACCTCTTCTAACCTCCTTACCGAAACTTGAGATTTGCACTCTACAAGGACGTGAATTTCCAGGGTTTCATATCCACAGTAGTCAAAGTCAAATCTATGATAAATTTGTCAAAGTTCTGAGAAAGATAATTTTCAGAGTAGAATAAGAAGATCAAGTTCAGTGTAAATTTTAAGCTAACTATAAATGAAACACAACCCAAACTCTTAAGACAAAGTATATTCACAAAATAGTGACCAAAGACCTATAAATATTTCATCAATATTCCTCAATCGAGAGAACATGCGCACGTTAGTAATCGAGTATAATATAATCTTATTAAGCTTCTGACCAATAGACATTGATAATGTTTTCTTATCAAGTCTTTGGCCAATAGACGTTATTATTATGTTTAACTGAAGTGCTTTTTTATCATCTCTTCTCACCTGACGTAGATCGATCTCGAATCTGAGCTATATTCCTGCACGCTAACCAAGGCGTGGCGTCGTGATTAAAACCTATCGCGACAATATATCGTTTTTAGAATTTTAAAGCAGGAATTTAAAATGAAAACCGTTTAGGATAGTCTGGATAGTAATAGTAAAAGGCTTTTATTTTCTAACTGACATTTCATAAAGTTTGGGAGCTATTGAGATATTTTTAAAAGTTTACCTGTAGTTTTTAACTGTCCAGACCACTTCAGTTTTAGGCAAAGGAAGTCAAATGATATCATTAAAATTAACTCAAACTGGAGCAACACAGTTTATCAGTATTGAAAGTGCGTTCCACAATTAGAGAAAATAATAGAATAGCAAAGAAACATCCGAGAAGCTCCAATTTTACAACCTTGTCTCGGCTATTACACAGGCATAAAAACATTATTGCGCAAACGCCTATAATACTGGAGGGTAAAGACTTAAGAAAAATATGCCAGTGTTTAGTTATTTTCTGGTAAGAAGCGAGACAGTGAAGATGGTTAGCATCTCTGATTTTCTTGCTGTGGAAACAGTTAGTAAAAGTGCATTGTCTATAGACGAAAAAGTTATCATTCTTAACAAACAAATTTCCCCTATATAGAATTTTCCATATACATAACTCATATTTTTCAAGTATAAACAATGTCAAATTTTTCAGAACGCAACAGTTATACAAAACGAAACTCTCTTATAATAAACCGGCTCTAGCCGACCAAGGCAAACATTATTTAAAGCCCTAGCCGGTGTCACCTAAATCCACAATTACCCGGAAAAATGAGACGTCGCGTCTCTCGTTTAAAATTTTATGTTCCGGCTACTGTTTAAAGAAGGCCCATAAAACATCCGTAAAACTATTGTATGATCACTATTACCACCATTTGTCTGGTTTATTACCAGTGGGTTTCGAATTTTCGAGCCCTTTAAATCGAGATTTATCGGCGTATACGGAAGGAGCAGAATAACGGTTAGGGGCCGTTGGCGTTGATAGCCAACTGTTATGGAGCATTAATTTAGTGGCTTTGAAATAAAGTATAATTCAGGTTAACGTAGATATGCCTCGAATATATAAAACAAGGTGTTGAATTAAGGCTGATCACCGGTCATAAAGCTCTTTCCTCTTTGCTACACAACTTTAGATTTTTTTTGTATTAAATTTCGGAAATTGGCGCAAAAGGGCGTAAGAGAAAACAAGAACTTCCAAATCGAAAAAGATGTTGTTCTTGTTAGTTCCACTGTGGGCTTCGCATAGTAACATTTACCCAAATCCTGTGGGAGACAAGGAGGATAGACGGATTCAATGACCCCCTCCTGCCACGACTTCTTCTTTTCCAACTGACTTTTCCACCTTTTCATAAACTTTCCAAAATTAATCCAGATTCCCAATATTATTATTCAATCCAGTTTAAACTTTTATACATGTTTATAATAAGAGGACAGTTAGTTGGACAGACCACATAACAGAGGATGACACTCTTCTCTCCCAGACAATCGGAGGAGCCTTACACACATCGAAAGGTTGTCTCGGATGAAGAACAGTAGATAGGCTATGACAGTTCTACAGCAATTTCGAACATTTTACATGTAAGTCTCCATAAGAAAATCTAAGGTCCATCCTGGCAATTTTTGTTCCCAAGTCGCCGACTTGGGCTATGGCATATTTTAGGGCGTGGCACCTGGCAGATCACGTTTGGCAGATGACGTTTGACAGATGACAAGTGACAGTTGGCGTATAACAAATGGCAGATCGTTGACTTGCGCTATAACATATTTAAAGGCGTGGCACCTTAGAATCCTCTGCGATACAGAACCCTCTGCGTTACAGATCCCTCCGTGTTACAGACTCGACCATCTTCGGAAATAAATTTTCAAATTAATAACACTCTACTGTCGAGGACTTACCGCCAAGAATGGAACCTATATCGGAGGAACTTATTCGAAAATAGGTTCCCGCGCGGTTTTTAACCGGTAGGCTCCGGTAGTAAATATACGAATATCGGCAAAATGACAAAACCGTATTTTATATCGACTTTACCTTTATTTTGACCAGTAGGAGCCGGAATCTATTGGAATCTATCGGAGGAGCCTACAGGTTTTTTTTTTGGATTTAGATCGAGGCCACGAAGACAAACAAACAAAAACAATATTCTTAGTTTCCGAGATATTGGCCCCCTAAGCGAGACTTTTTTTTACCACCCTGTATATATTTTTCAAAAATGTATTTTTAGAATGGTAAAATGTAAATAGATCCCTCAACCGTTTTCAAGATAAAAACGGAAAAATGTTGTTCAAAAAAATTTTTCCAAAAATTTACGTAACATAGCCGATAACATGTGCCGATTTTTATGAAACTAAATCCAGTCCAGCTAAGCGCACCAAAAAACCTAGACTTACACAACATCCTAAAAAAGGAATAAATTATATAAAGAAAAAGAATTTTAAAATTTTTTTAGCCACAGACTGTACACATACATCTACATCTGAGAATGAAGTACAAGTAAAGCATCTAGTTGACAATTCTTCAGATGACGAAATGCATTTAGAATCGTCATGTGAAGAAGATAATTCTTATTCACTTCAAATTTGAGCTCAGAGCCATGCCCAGATACTTGGTCTCCTGTACCCACGGGATAATATCATTATCATAGATGACTGAAAGGTTGTTGTACATGCCTTCTCCCAAGTCTGAAGCGGACCGCCTCAGACAGCGAGAAACCATAATCTATGAACCACTGGTTTAGTTTTCCCAAAGATTCGTTTATCTTATCAATAACTGAGGGTATGTCCTTACCTGTACACATAAGAGTCATATCAGCAGCATGCTGTATCAGAGAAACCTGGTCTGGTATAATGTCATGCAATTCCCAAGATTGAATATTGAATAATAAGGGAACTCTGGTTTAGACCCCTACTGGAATTTCCAGGACCAATAATTTTGCGATCCTATCCCTCGATGAACAATGTTTGATTAAACATTATATCGAATACCAGATTCTTCAAATATACAGAGTACAGAGATACCTAACGAGCACATCTTTTCAAACAGTTTGTAAATATTTACATTATTATATGCCACTCATATATATAAAAATACACCACCCGCAATCTGATCCTTAGAAAAAGCCACTAGAACCCGACCTAAACCCAAACTGTGATTTGGGAAATTTTTTCTCAATTTCCAACATCCACTCAATACGATTTTTTATCATCATTTCCAAGGTTTTGAGCAGCCACGATGCGAGAGCTGTGTTTTTATCCTTGTTAGGTTTTAACAAGGGACATATGATAGTATCTCTCCATTCCTCAGGCGTATGACCTCCGTCTAAGCAATCATTAATCATTATAGATGCCCAGCAGGTAATGAGATTTTTTAAATCCACTGCCTAAAACGTAATCGAGCGTTTCGCACACATTATATATACATGTGTGACAATTTCTTGATCTCTTATACCCCTTGTGACAATTGACAATATTGTCAGAATATGTCTAGGTGCGTTTATATATAGGTAATTTTTGGATGAATTCATAAATAAGAAACTTGCACTAAACCAAATTCAATAATTTTATTTATTTTTTCAAATTTATTTGCCATGATAATAATATTTGTGTTTTTCACAAGGCCAAAAATACGGGGTTGCAATTTAAGAAAATTGTAGATGACGTCATTACTTGATGACGTCAGGCACTCGGGAACGATCATCGGTGATGTTGCCAAAATTCCGGTTTTCTCACTAAAGGTTCCGCCTTCGTTTCTCTTTAGGAGTAAGGCAAAAAGTACAATATATTTGAAATTGTTTCTCTGGCGATAAAAAATGCATTTAGGTACGACCCTGATATTGCAAAGGTTGCCAAGTTTACGGCTTTCTCACTTAAGTTCTCAAGTTCGCTATTTTTGTAACGAAAACAACTTGAAAAGAATATTATATTTCTGACCCTCCTATTAACCCTTGAATGAAGAATGAATTTTACAATGCAGACGCGAAATCCCTTACACGTAAGCCACCTGTCTGGGTGCATTGTATCCCACTCACATACCAATTCAGCTCGGCAGTGTTCCAGAACCCAAACCGGGCCGACCCTATTATGCCTGGCCAAGGCCCCCAAGACGTCCCTACTCTCAGATACCAGCACAGAATTAGCTCTATTAGACTCAAGAGTCCACAGAGCAGCTCTACTGTTCGAGTAAATGTTAATATCCTTCCTTCTGAAGGCACTTAATAGATTCTGGATTAATCACAAGGGCTGGTTTCCTCATATACGCCCGTTCCAATGCCTCTCTCCGTCTTGGAACCGTCTGTGTACCAGATAATCCTTTTAACTGGGCGCGGGCTGCGATTCGCCGCCAACCAGGCATTCCTATCGGGTATGTGGAATCAGAGGGATCTATTTGATCTAATGCTGCCCTCATTTGAGGTCCGAACATTCATCAAATGTCTTTCTCCAAACTTTGAAGTGTCCCCTAGAGTTAATATTGTCACTTGGCTGACCGAGGCCTGCAGTCTGTAGACCTCAAAGCCATACAGGAATAGGTGAAGAGGTGGCAAACCAAGCAGTCTCTCAAGAGCACTGGCGAGTGCCGTCCTTATAGCACCTACAATTTTCACCCTGGCACCATCTCTCTTATCAGGTGAAGTTCTTGAGACATGACTCTATGTATACGTCCAACGTTCTAGTCATTGATAATGATAATGTGTAAAAGCCAGCCTCATTCAGCTCCTGCAGTAAACTGCTCAGCACTAATCACCAAAGAAATGGCGATAAAACCCCACCTTGGGGGCAGCCTTTGGCTACTCTCGCCACCGCAGATTCGCTGCCAATTTTCACCCTCACGGTGCACCTTGATAGCATAGTGCTAGTGGGTTGTAATGCTAGTTCGCGTCCGTAGTAGTAATACTGCACGTGCACCCTGAGTAAGGCTAAATAGCACAATACATATCAAATCAAGATGACTCCTGGAAAAAACGGTCAAACTGGTCTTTGTGGAGACCAACCGACAATAAAACTTGGACCAGTTTTCCAACTTAACAGCGAAGGCATAAGCAGAGCCAAATGCCAGTTTTAACACAAGATTTTACTGAATAACGATATTGACGTGGTCGCAATCCAAGAAACTCACACTGAAAATGCAGAGCAACTGAGATCAAGAGGTAAAATATCTGACTACGACCTGATTGGTACCACCTATCACAAATTCTATGGAATAGCAACTTACGTCCGCTGTGAGTTAGAGAATGCTGTTCTGAAATCAGAATCGACAGCAAATGAGATACATGAGATTATTGTAAAAGTTGGCGAAACCACAATAAATAACATTTATAAGCCTCCCGCAGGCAGTTGGACTTTACAAGATCTAGCCGTAAAGCATGGTCATTACTGCGAAAACTGGGTGGTGGGAGCAAAAGCTTACGTGTATCTAGCTCCATCTCACCAAACGTAATTGCAACTCATATCACTAAAACATCTAGAGCCCCAAGAGATCGAGCACACACTATTAAAGTTGAAAAGGGGCTTACAGGACTCAAACAGGCATCCGAAGATAACACGCTATACAGCCAACCTTTTACAACTGAGGACATTTCCATGGCACTGAAAGACGTGAAAGATGGCAAAGCCCCAGGCACTGATGATATACACCCGGAGTTTCTTCTCCACTGCGGAAGTTATGCTAAAGGGTGGCTAGCAAGATTATTCACCGATATACTACAAAGAGGAAACATGCCTCACCTCCTAAAAAGGGCAAACATCGTCGCCTTACTAAAACCTGGCAAACCTAGCAATGATCCTCAGAGCTACCGCCCTATAGCCCTACTTAGCTTGATCTACAAGCTCCTCGGAAGGCTCATATATAATAGGATTAGTCAAACCATTCTTGAAAACATCCCAATAGAGCAGGCAAGCTTTCGACCAAACCGGAGCTGCACGGACCAAGTTCTTTCTGTAACTAGTTATATAGAGGCCGGCTTCCAAAGAAAACTAAAAACATCGGTAGTGTTTGTCGACTTAACTGCAGCATACGACACTGTATGGAGGCAAGGTCTAATCTTTAAATTCATCCAAATCATAGCCTGTCTAAAAACAGCTAATCTCATAGATCAAATGCTCAGTAACAAACCTTTTCAAGTTACTTTGGGTAATAACCAAAGCAGGCAAATGAAGCTCAATAACGGTCTCCCACAAGGCTCAGTGCTAGCCCCACTACTTTTCAACCTATATATTGCGGATATGCCTGCGACTACATCAAAAAAGTTTGGATATGCCGACGACTGGGCGATAGCCACACAAGACAAGAGCATGGTAGCCAGTGAGGAAGTACTGACTAGGTGAGTAATTCTAGGAAATTATTGTCGTAAATGGAGGCTCCAACCCAGCTCAACTAAAACAGAAACCTCGTGTAACAATAAACTAGCCAACAAAGAACTTAAGGTATGCCTCGATAACATCACTCTACCTTTCAATAAAACTCCAAAATACTTAGGAGTAACCCTCAACAGAACCCTGACCTACAAAAAACATCTCACAAATACAGCTGCTAAAATTCGAACGAGAAATAACATCATCCAGAAACTTTGTGGTACCACATGGGGTTCCACAACTTCTACTCTACGCTGCTCTGCCTTGAGGCTAGTATACTGCAGAGTACTGCTCGTCAGCATGGCTTAATGGTGCTCACATCAAGAAAGTGGATGTAGAACTTAACCGCACAATGCGAATCATCTCGGGAACGCTAAAGTCCACCCCCACTCGTTGGCTGCCGTGCTGAGTCATATTCCACTACCATACCTGCGCAGAGAAAATGCACTGGCCAGGGAGTACAAGAAAATCCAAGGGAACTTGCAGCTGCCCATTCACTCAACATCCGATGGCATAGAACTTAATAGGCTACGGTCCAGACATCCTGCTCTCGTTAGGCCAAAAAGCTTACAAGATTCCGGCTTTTCCCTCACTGAGGCATTGCGAACGGAATGGGGAGATAAGACCCCAGATCACGCTCGAAATGTACTTAACCTCAATGTCAAAATACCGGGATTTGACTTACCCCGTCAAACATGGTGTAGTCTCAACAGGATTAGAACAGGACACGGTCGATGTGCGGATTCGCTCCACAAATGGGGAAAAATACCCACCCCACAGTGTGACTGTGGTGCCAACAGACAAACGGTCCACCACATTATACAGGAATGCCCTGAGATCCTACCCTGGCCATCCCACAGATTTTCTGAACGCGACCCACAGTGCAATTTAATATATTCTAGACCTAAGTGTATGTTTGTGATTAATATTATGTATATTTGTGTATTTATTTTTTATTTATATTACTGTCTTTCTCTCTGTGATTTGAAGGTGTCATACGCTAAATAAATAAATTGATAGCATCGTCTTTATCCACCCCCAGCGCATGTTTTCCACGGTTAAGCACTCTCTTGACCCTATCAATTAGCTGTCAGAGAGCCATTTTCATGGATTTTTTCACCTGATAAGCATCCTACCTTTTGTGACGGTCTCTCCATTATTTTCAAGTAAAAACTGTCCCACCCGGAACACCCACTGCACTTAGCCTCAAGGTCAGTTATCTGTGAGCCAGCTGGTTAGAATGGAAAGAAGAGGAACAGTAACATTGCCAAGTTTATTATTTGCCGTGAAGTTTAGAATTTGAACGTAACTCTTAATAAGAGACTTATTCTCACTAAAATTTAATATATATTTGTGTAAAATCATTTTGGAACCCCTGTTATTTTTTCCTTCTGAGGTGATATGTTGAATGTCCCGGTTTTTCCGATTATTGACCAGTGTTATTTCAAAAATAGTCCAAAATCTAAAAAAGCTGAAACTTTGTTTAATAAAATAATTATAAAAAAGCTTCCAGTATTTGAAAAATAATTGCTGTGGCCGGTGGCCCTAAGGCTGCCTGAAAATTTGATTTGAGGACCGGAATTTAAAATACTGACGAATTTAAGATATATCATCATTGCAATGCCTTTAACATTAGAATAGATTTGATCAGAACAAATATCTGTATAAACTTTTGCTAATATATCATTTGTCTTTTTTCCAGACGGAATTATCCCATAATCTGCAGCAGTTGTCGGAAAGGGCAAAGTCAACAACGGAGTTCATCCAGAGGCTCAAAGGGATGAGCGATAAAGTTAATGTAAGTCTCCTTTTCGCCCTGTCTCTTTTTATATATATTTATTGTAGTTAGTTGAAAATATACCTTCCTAATCTAAAATTATGATAATGCGCTCTAGTGTCCTTTTTTTTTCGTTAGTTTTGAGAGAACAAATTATAGATATCCACATTTTCGGCTGCTCTAAATTTATCTTTATCTCTTTATTAAGCTTCTAAAACATAAATTCTACTGCCAGCGTTTGACAAATAATTACTCAGCTTTTTATAGTGTTACCAACCTCCTGACTAAGGACGGATTCAGTAGCTCAAACGAAATAGGTTTATTTCTATTCTTCTTAAACCCACTTTCCCATCCTATTTATTTCATATACTTAATGTAGCCGGAACAATAACATTTTTATGGTTTCTCTTCAAAAGTAAACGAGTTTATCACTTTAAGCCAGAAAGGATAAGGGAAGACGAACGCAGATAACAAAAGGAAATGTAGGGATCCAGGAGCTTCCTTATTCGTGAAACATTTAGGACGTTTTTTTTGTCCTCTCATGTAATGAATTTGATGAGCTGTGTAAAGGGAACGATATAAAAGAAGTCGGACGTTTTTACTGTAATGAAATTTGGGAGGATGTCATCAACGAAAGAGATTAAATTTGTATAGTACAATTAAATGAAAAATTACGAGCAAATATCTCATTTAGGAAATATATCTTTCTATCTTTACCCACCAGAAAACATTCGAATAAATATATTCATTGATTATGTGCTCAGTAGTGGGGCTCCATAACGTGACATGGATACTCATTGTTGGATTTTACCCGAGATTAATGGGAGAGTATTACTAGACTATGTACAGTATTTAATACAGGGATGGTCAAAGGCCTGGAATAAAATTCATATCTTTTGAGCAAGCAATGTTTTCAAAAAACGCTGAAACACGGTAACTGATTTTGAGTTTTTCACATGTTTCGGTTAAATAAAAACAAAATTCCCAACTTTTTTTTCAAATGGAAACCTAAGTCTTGTAGGGGCTCGTTGAAAAGCACATGAAAAATGGAGTCCAGCCATACCAAATAAACAAGTTTTATGTTTGCAATAACCAGGTTTTTTTTATTTATAAATTAAGACGTTTTTATAAAATTAAACTTTATTAAATTCTATTCACAGGTGATTTAATGCCGCAAACGCTGAAAATGTCCTCCATTTATTGTCTGACATTCTCCTAGGAGTCCTAGGCGATAGTAAATGCCGTCCACAGCATTACGAATGACTTCAGGTGGTATATTACGTATCTCCGCCGTGATTTTGTGCTTTATATCTTCAATATTGTCCGGTCTATCCTGATAAACTCTTTCTTTCAAATATCCCCAAAGAAAGTAATCTAGGGGCGTTAAGTCGGGGGATCTTGGTGGCCAATCAATTGTACCGCTTTTCCCAATCCAGCGATTTGGCCAAATTTGATCTAAGTACCTGCGAACATTAATACCAAAATGTGGAGGAGGGCCACCTTGTAGGAACAAAATTCGTTCATCATGTATATCTGGATCTATTCTATGACGAAAAATCTGAGCTAGCGCAGGTATCAGTTCGAATGTTAGGCAGTCTAGGTAGCGTAAGGTTTTCGTAAAAAAAAGGACCCATAATTCTATTGTTGATAATACCTGCCCATACATTAACTTTTTGAGGACGCTGCGTATGCGCTTCTGATATCCAGTGTGGATTTTCCTGAGACTAAACGCGATAATTGTGCCTATTAACCACTCCATTTAAATAGAACGTAGCCTCATCCGAAAAAATATGTCCAGTGGAAAGTCATTGTTGTCGTCACACCGTCTCATCATTTCCTCACAAAATTCCAAACGCCTATTATAATCGTCTTCCAATAGCTCTTGAAGAAGGCATACCTTATACGGATGATATTTCTCTTTTTCTAAAAACCTTTGAATTGTAATTCGAGGAATATCCTGACTACGCTACGAGCCAATGAAGCCTTTGAAGTATGATAATTTTCAGCGATTTCTAATGCTATGTCCAATTTTTTATCGTCATCCAAAGCAACTATCCGACCAGATTTGGGCAAATCACGTGTAACGTGTTCCTCAAATTTGTGAAATATTTTACTAACTGTCCTTTATTTTGTCTCCACATCCAAGTAGTATCAAAATTTCGATACGCTGCCTTTCCGACAATACCATTGTGATTTTAAAATTTTGGTTTTTGACACGATATTAATATTCAGATTTCCGATTTACAACTAAAGTAAACAATTATCCTGAATAGCCTGGTAGATGAAAAAAGACACAAAAATACCTTGTTTTTTGCTATAGTAACAATAATAATGGCTCAAATTACCTTATTTTTGCTCTAGCAACAATAATAACGGTTCAAATTCTTTATCTGTTATTAATTTTTCCCAATAGTCCCTCACTACAGTAGTTATTTTATAAGGCTCTATAATCCCGGTTATTGCAAACATAAAACTTGTTTACTTGGTATGGCTGGAATCCATTTTTATGAGCCCCCACAAGACATAGGTTTCCATTTGAAAAAAAAAGTTGGGGTAACTGGGGATTAGGGGGTTGGGAACAAAATTTTTAACCAAAAAATGTGAAAAACTCAAAATCAGTTACCGTGTTTCAGTGTTTTTTGAAAA
>MU182427.1:42783-64503 GCA_016904865.1 Pissodes strobi | reverse complement strand
CAATAATTTATGCTTGGTACGATTTTAACAAGCTTTAGGAATTTTCTCTGACGGTTTAAATTTTTGTTAGGTTAGGCGTTACAAATTTTTCGGTTTAGGTTGATTATTTTTCAAAAATTAATATACTGGCTGTTTAGTCCCACTTTAGTTTACTGTTTTTTGATAAAATTACTTTAAAAGTTTTGTTATTATAACGATGTTTTAAGATTTCCCCGAAAGCTAAATTTCTCGACCGTCTGTAGTAAACGTTTTTTTAATCAATCAAATATTGGCTGGAGCATGTCAACGTCACTCTGAATCATTTGTATATAGAAATTTATATTCATTTACCAAAAAATATTGAAATGTTTGTCATTAAAATTTTAATATTGTCTAAAAAACTTAAGAAAAATTAAATCTCATTTCACTTACCTTATTGTATAAAAACCACATTTTTTTCTAATACTTTATCTTAACATTTATTATCCACTTCATTACTTTTTATACTTATATTAATTATTTTATGTTTTATTTTATAGGCCCTCTAATAAACTGTAGTTGGTTGGAAATTAAGAAATGAAATAAATATAAATTATTCTGATTTATTTTATCCAGTAACCAAAAGATTCCTAGGCAAATTGAGAAGATTTCTATCATGTACAGTCGCATTATAGAATTGCAATAACTAACCCATTTTTGTTTGGGTAATAAACTACGGTTGTTTGAGTTTTTATGTCATATAGCCATGATAGTTAATACCAAATACAAAATAACAACATTTAATAAACCTAAAGTATGTTTCATAACTTGACTACTGTTGTGGTTAAAATTAATATAATAGCAATCTTATTCATGTGCCATGTAAGACAGATCCTACTTGCACTCATATAAATATATCCTTCCATAATAACCCAAACTGCCAAAACCTTCTTGTTTTTTCCTCGGCTAAATTTTTAATATCCTCGGGCAAACGTCATCTTGTAAATTGAAAGGAAGGAAAATATTTCAGTGTAGTCGCTAGCAGAAAAGTCTTGTCCTACGTAACCTTACAAACAATTATTCTTAAATAAATACGTTTCTGAAATCATGAATGTTATTTCAGAAAAGCAAACATTGAGATCGTACTGTGTAATACATTATTTTGAAGTAAGTAATTTATGTTTCCTCTTAGAATACAAATCTTCACCAGAACTTACAATATTGGAATTAATTTCGCCACCTGATGCTGCAAAACTTATCTCAATCGATTGTTCCAGCAACTAGAGCTTCGTTAGGGGTTTTGATGTAAATTAGTACCTCTTAAAAGCTCGGTTTGGATGCAAGTATGGACATTTGCTTCAAATGTGCTATGGGGTTCCCAAGGAACTTTTAGCTGTGTCCGCAACAGTTATATTGAGCAATTTTCTAGTTATATTCGGTGGCATCCGGTGAAATTTGTGGAAGGGTAAGCGATTCGATAAAGTTATAAAACATATTTGCGTACCTACGTGGAGATTCGATATCGAGATATATGATCTAGTTACCAATAAAAATTCCTTGGTTCCTAAACATAAAGGTGTAGTTTTAATTACGATTACTGAGGCATTTTACGCTATGCACCACTGTCGATACATATAGTAAAGAGTAGGCAGTGCCAGCAAAACAATTTCGATACAATTTTGCAGCCAGTTTCATACCTTTCATAATAACACACGTGAAAAAGCCTGGTAAATTGCTCTTTTCCATTTTTGTCTGTAAATTAATAGGGTTCATTAACCTGCCAAAATTAATAATGCCCGTTTTCTCTTCATAACTTCGACTTGAAAATCCTTTTTTAATAAACAGCACACAATACAAACACAGTTTTCAAGATTATTATTGTTTACAAGCACAGTAGATACCCCAATCATTGCAAAAAATAAATAAAATCATTTATTTTTCAATAGTTCAAGTGCTTTCCTCGCTTCCATGGACCGCATGCCCGTGGGTATATTGAAAATAATAACATGTGTGTCATAAGACACACGATTGTGAAAAGTAAAAAAAAATAACCGCAAGAAACGTGGTTAATTTATATTAAAATTTATAGCGTTTTCTCAAAAGTTTCGCTTTATGTAAACTATCTACCTGAATCTGGAATAATTAAGGTACACCTTGATTTAGTTTTGATATGTAACCTTGTATGGTTACCAATCTGGTTAGATTATCAATGGACATAACACAGAAATTGTTAACGAATGAGATTTAGTTAGAAGGCAAATTATACAGTGGTCACCATAATAAGTAGAACTCCAATTTGTTTGACAAAGTTTGTGTGTATCTTGCACCACTATCAGTACAGGTACATTTTTCATATATATATTATACAATACTTTGTATAGAAGTTTGAGTTAATTTGGGTTACGAAGGATTCGATGAAACAGAAGCTTCAAATTTGTTGGGTTTACGCAATTAATTTTTAGTACAGTTACATCGTTTACGTAATATTTAAGAGAAAATATAGTGCCTGAATTAATATTAATTGCTATACATTAGAAATTAAAAAACATTTAGTTTTTCATCTCAAAGTTTAGGAAAGCGGTGTTTCCCTCGCTTCCATGGCCCGCATGCCCTGGGTATATTGAAAATAATAACATGTGTGTCATAAAACGAACGATTGTGAAAAGTTAAAAAAATAGCCGCTTAAGAAACGTATATTAAATTTTATTACGTTTTCTCCAAAGAATCTGGAATCATCATCATCATCATCATCATTTATTAATGCAAATTACAAATAGTATCACACATGTCACAATCAGAAAGAAAATAAAATACAGTACAGTACATACAATACAAAAGCATACACTTAATGTACTACATTACAATAACTAAAACTTAAAAATGTACAAATACATATTAAAATTTAATCTGCTAAAGTCTGTAAAAAACAATTAATAAAACAAGGTTCACTATAGCCAGTAACTATAATGCCTCAAGATTAGAGTCGAGGTACTCCTGAAGAGTAAAAAGCCTTTGTCAGAAGAAAACTCCTCAGGCGCGCCCTGAATACGTCCATATCCAATAAGCGAACACTGTGTGGTAGAACATTATAAAAAGTCAGTCCTAGATAGCCAGTTCCATCCCTGGTTCTCGAGAGCCGATGAAACCCATGCACAATATTTTCCCGCTGTCCGGTTGGATAACTGTGCACATCACTGTGGGAGTGGTATAGGGTCAGGTTATTTTTAATGAAACACAGGCACTGGTAAATATAGAGAGAAGGTAATGTTATAATGCGCAACTGCACAAAACTCTCTACAGCATTCCCGATACTGGAGCCCCGCTATTACCAGGTCAGCATGTGCAGAGTGCACCCAGACTAAGAGTGCAAAGAAAGCTGAGAGAAAAAACATCTATGATAAGCCTGTAGTAGTGTACATCTTGAGAGGTTCCTGACAAGAAAAATAATAGTAGAGAGTCTGTCATATAGCCTATTTATATGTTCAGCCCAAGTCATACCGGGATCGAGGCAGACCCAAGAAAACTTGCAGAAGCCTCCTCTGGCCTAGGAGCTCTTTGTGATAGTGAAAAATTCAGTGTCTGTGTTTTTGCACTGTTTAAGGACAATTTGTTGCTACAAACCAGGGTTCCACTCTATTATAGATGTTGGAGACAATACAAGTCGCGTCTATATGTGAAGCAAATGGTCGTGGCATGGGCAAAGAGCAACAATTTTACATCAGGCACAGCATTGACAAGGTCATTTACATAAATAAGAAAAATGATAGGTCCAAGCATCGAGCCTTGGGGAACTCCATGCTTAATCTGTCTTGTTGTTACGTAATGACCATCAAAAGATACATACTGAGCTCTACCATCCAGATATGACTCAAGCATCTTGACGCTGTCAGGGTGAAATTTGTAAAACTTAAGCTTCTCCAAGAGAATAGGATGTGAAACGCAGTCAAAGGCTTTTGTTAGGTCAAAAAATGGAGCAAAAGTGTAGCAATTTTTCTCATATTCTTCAAGAATATGCGAAGCCAGTGTGTTTGTGGCAAAACGACACGAAAACCAAACTGGTTTTGAAAAAATAGGTTCTTAGATTCAAAGTATTCCTTGATTTGTTGATTAAGTATTTTCTCCAATATCTTAGAGAATATAGACAGTATTGATAGGCCTATAGTGGTTGGTTCATTCTGGAGCCTTTACTCTTATAGATGGGGATTACCTTTGCAGTCTTCAAAATGGCTGGGAATGTCCCAGCATTAATACGCAAGTTTATAATCTTTATCAAAGGGTCTTCTTCTTCTTCCTACATTAGTTTAGGCGACACGCCTGTTTTCTTCCGATCACTCTGTCTACCGTGCAGTCAAGTTATCGCTCCATCTCTTTCGGGGGCGTCCCGCGCTCCTACGATCCAGTGGTGATTTGTCACGCGTAAGCCTTACAATTCTCCGGTCATCCATTCTGTCAATATGCTCGCGCCATTCCACCTTCCTGCTCAGCACCCAGTCATTTATGTTCGCTACCCTGCACATTCTTCGTATATTTTCGCTCCTCTCTCTGTCGTAAAGTGTTTTGCCAGTTATCCTACGTAGTACCCTCATTTCAGTTGTTTCCAGAAGTTGTTTAGTTTTCGATGTATCGGGCCGAGTTTCAGCTGTATATGTCATAATTGGTCTGATAACTGACTTATATATTCTGGACTTGGTTTCTGTTCCGATATTTCTGTTTCGCCATATCGTGTCGTTCAGGCATCCTGCTATTCTTGCTGCTTTCAGTGTTTGTTCCCTTACTTCGGCCTCGATATCACCATATCCCGAAATTGATATGCCGAGATACTTAAACTTCATTTCCTGCTGTACAACATTCCCATCAATTTCCAGTTTACATCTCAATGGTATCCTTGATGTCGTCATACATTTTGTTTTTGGAGTTGATATGGTCATGTTGAATGATTTTGCGGTGCAGTTGAATCGGTGTAACAATCGCTGCAGATCGTCTTCACTTTCTGCCAGCAGAACTGCATCGTCAGCGCAGCAAAGAATGTTAACATCCCGATCTCCCATCATATATCCTTTCAACGAACGCACAGCATTTATTATCTCGTCCATTATGATGTTAAACAAGAGTGGACTTAGGAAGTCCCCTTGTCGGATACCACGTCCCACAGTTATTAGCTCGCTGAGATTTCCGTTTATTTTAGCTCGGATTTGATTCGCTGTGTATACATCTTCTATTATTTTAATGAGGAATTTGCCTATTATACAGGGTGAAACAAATTCGCTTCTCACTATTGGGATCTCGTAAACGGTAAGAGATAGAGCAAAGTTTAAATTGGGGCAAAGGTGCGCAATTTAAGGGTGATTGATATGCCGTTGAGAAATTTAGAAAATTCCGACTTCTTCCGGAGATATCCGTAATAAACCGAAAATCAGCTATTTCATTTTTATTTTTTCCTGGCTTTATTTCAAGATATAATATAAAATGAATTTAACATTATTATTGCCACATTTTCTCCTTTATAAGATGGCAGTATCAAATTTTAAATATGACGTTTCGTGTCCGGGCCCCCATCATCAACTTAATTTTTTTAAATACGGACCTGGATTTTTTATTCAACTTTTTAGAAGCCTTTGGCCTCCTTAAACCAACGATGTATTACACTTATCAATAAATCAGCAAATCTAGATTTTTTCCATAAGAGATAATGCGTTAGACAGAGATGGGGCGATCTTTTTTTACATGATTTCACTTATGAGAATATTTGTTACCGCTATTAGGCAAGTGTGATACATCGTTGGTTTTGGGGGCCCAAAGGCTTCTAAAAAATGAAATAAAAAATCCAGGTCCGTATTTAAAAAAATTAAGTTGATGATGGGAGCCCGGACACGAAACGTCAGATTTAAAATTTGATACCGCCATCTTATAAAGGAGAAAAAGTGGCAATAATAATGTTAAATTTATTTTATATTATCTCTTGAAATAAAGTCAGGAAAAAATAAAAATGAAATAGCTGATTTTCGGTTTATTACGGATATCTCCAGAAGTAGTCGGAATTTTCTAAATTTCTCAACGGCATATCAATCACCCTTAAATTGCGCAACTTTGCCCCAATTTAAACTTTGCTCTATCTCGTACCGTTTACGAGATCCCAATAGTGAGAAGCGAATTTGTTTCACCCTGTATAGAAGATGCACGACATATCTCAATTGTACACAATCGAATGCCTTTTGTAAATCGATAAAGCACATATATGCCGGTTATTCTATGGACTTTTCTGTCACCTGTCTTATGACGAATACCGCATCCGTGCATGACCTTCCTGACCTGAAGCCTTGTTGCTTGTCTGCCAATGATGTAAGGCTGTTAATTTTGTTCGTTATTACCCATGTTGTTAGTTTAAGGGTGGTGTTTAAGAGATTTATTCCTCTGTAGTTCGACGGTTGTTTTTTGTCTCCCTTTTTGAACAAAAGAATGGTTGTACTAGTGCGCCATTCGTCCGGTATTTTGTGATGACAAAGAATTGTTTGAATCAACTTTGTGAACTCCTCTGTGAGGCGCTGGCCACCGTATTTAAGTAGCTCATTCGGGATGCCATCTTGTCCTGGGATTTTTCTGTTCTTAAGTCTCTGAAGTGCTGTAATGATATCTATGGTTTCAATCTGTATACTCTCGCTTACAACTACCTCGGATGTTCTCAATTCGATCTCGGCATTGTTCGCTCTGAAAAGCTCACTAAGGTAATGTATCCACTTTTCGTTGGTTATGTGGTTTGTTTCCACCAGCTCATTAACTTCTTTTCTTTGTGTTCGAATTAGTCGCCACATTTGTTTTTGCAGTCCGTAGAAGTCCTTCTCCATTCGTTTAGAAAAAATTTTGATTATTAAAGGGTAAATGATAATATTCTTTAGGGATTTGACTATTTTACTGCTTATGTCAAAGCTATCTTTACTTTTTGTGTTTTTTGTTTTATCAATTATGCTTCTAACATAACATTGTAGCCAACTGTACTAAAAGCAAAACTGAGATCCTCTCTAGGGGGGCAGCATTAGGAATTCAGAGAAACATCTTGACCCAACAGGGAGGGTTGAAATCACTTTTTCCGCAGTACCAACAAAACAATCATTCAGGGAATTTGCAGTCACGGAATGAGAAGTTTCAAAAGAAGAACTAGGTTTAGTACTATTGATGATTTGCGATATTGCTCTTTGACAGTTGGAAGATTGGGTTACAAATGTTATCATGGGCTTGTTTTTTGGCTCGGGAAATTTCTTGGCAATAACACTCCTATAATCTCTAATCATGTTCCCTGTAATGAGGTTCGGCTTAGCTTTATTGATTGCCACCAGAGTTGCCAGCCTATCACGCATATTGAGGAGATTATCATTAAACCAATTTATAGATCTTCTTCATGGACCTCCCCTAGAGGACAGTTTTGTCTTTAAAGGAAATGATCTATCTACAGCCACCTGAATAGTCTCCAAAAGGGTTTCAAACTTCTCCATCATGTCATAAAGTTGAAGAAAACCAAGGTCAGTCATGGGCTTATACACTATTCTGAACTTAGTGGAGATGGGTTTGCTGTCGAACTCAATAATTATGCCATAATGTCTGAGAAGGGTGAAAAGTCACAGTGCTTGACCCGAAAACCTGTAGCAAAATATGCAAACACATTGTCAAGACAAAATGATTAGGGTACACCTTGATTTGGTGTTTTGATGGGCAAACTTGTATGGTTATCAAGCGGAATAAACTATTGGTGGAGCATTTTGGTACACTTGCAAGATATAACAGAGCACTAAAGCCTAAAGAATTAGAATCTAAAACCAAAATAATAATCATGTAACAAAGAAATGTTTAACGAATGAGATATAGTTTGAACGCAAATTATACAGTGGTCAACATAATAAATGTACCACCAATTTTTTCGGCAAAGTTTCTATATGCCTTGCCCCACTATTTGGTGACATTCTTCAGGTATGCTTTAATATGCAATGGATTGCCATATACTCGTTCATCTATATTATACAAGGGTTTGTATCAAGGTCATCGAAAGGGAGGCAGCGATGGCAGTTGCTCCACCGTAAGCACTAAAAGATATCTATTATATTAACCTAACAATCATTTAAAATTGTCTTTTCGACTCTGGTTTTAGTGTCAAAAGTTCG
Source organism: Pissodes strobi (assembly GCA_016904865.1). Classification (NCBI taxonomy): domain Eukaryota; kingdom Metazoa; phylum Arthropoda; class Insecta; order Coleoptera; family Curculionidae; genus Pissodes; species Pissodes strobi. The sequence goes on along the minus strand of MU182427.1, from coordinate 56,395 downwards.
AATTGCGCCCTGGACAAGCTGGCGACGCCCTTGATTTCTATGGATATTTGGGTTAGTTTGGGTTACGACGGATTCGATAACAGAAGATTCGAAATTGTTGCGTTTACGCAATGAAGTTTTAGTAGTTACATCGTAACATTTCAGAGAATATAGTGCCTAAATTAATATTAATTGCTGCGCATTATAAATTGGAATACATGTAGCTGTTCATCTCAAAGTGTAGAGAAGCGGTGCTCTTCCCGCTTCCATGGACTGCATGCCCTTGGTTAAAAATAATAACATGTGTGTCATAACACGAACGATTGTGAAAAAAAATAATAACGGCTAAAAAAATTAAATTTATATTTAATTTTATAGCGTTTTATCAAAAGGTTTTGCTTTTTTTAAACTATATCCCAATCTGAAGATTAGGGTAAACCATGATTTATATTTGATGTGTAAACTTCTATGGTTACCAAGGGAGTTAAATTAGCGCTGGAGAGGAAGAGTTAGAATATAAGACTAAAAACAATAACATATAACAAAGAAATCTTTAACGAATTAATATACTCTCATATATATTACACAAGAGTTTGTATCGAAATTTGCAAAAATGTTTGTCTTTAATTGTGTGTGGATTTTTTTGCAAATGTGAATGTTTTATTATAGGCACTACTCGACCGACTGATATATCTCTATACGTTTTTGGGATTTCGACGATATATCTCCTTCACAAGGTGAAACAACTAATTTCAAATGAGTAACTGATCTTTTCATGGAAATTTAAATTTTTGTGGCAATGGTACTGAGCTCTTGCCTACTATTTTTAAGTCAATGGCGTTCCTAAAATTAGATAAACGAAAAAAAAATCCAATTATAGACAGCACCTTTCGTCTCACAACAACATCAAAGATCAATCTAATTAATTCATACAACAACTCAGTTTTATACAACAATGTGTATACAGACAAATACACAATAAAGAAAATTGGATAAATCATTTTCCTTTCCTTTTCGCTCTTTGTTCGGTATTTACTCGTTTTAATGTGATTTAGTGCCTACTAATAGTTCAACTTGTATGCAACTATAGAAAGTTGTTTACAATGTGCTGCTGTTTTCCAAATAACCTTTTGTTCCTTAGTATAATAGATCTAATAGTGGTAATTAGTCTATTGAAAGGAGGCTATTGTCTTAAAAAGCTTCTAGGTCATTTGTATTAAGTTATTATAGCCTTACATTGAAAATTATTTGTTTTTGTCATGGCATAATCAATTGGGAATTGCACATTGCGATGAAGGTCATATCGATGTTTTCCGACTCTTTTTGGCTGCATTGATGGCATCTATGCACCATGCTTAACATGGCTTGATTACATACGTATCCAAGCAGGTCAAACCATTGATTATAAGTTGTTTTTTTACATGTTATCAAAACAGAAACCAAACAAATTGTTAAGCATGTATTAAAAGCACTATCTTCCCTTTATACAATGCAATGCATTCAGAATGAAACACACTCGGGTCTACGACAACTATATTGAACTATCGAATAATATAAGTTTGAAAATTATCACCGGTGTGTCATAACACAATCGATTATGCAACATAATAAAATTAACTTGGACTAGGCAAGTCTGTGGATATTTTTCATAAAATTGTATTACATTTGAAAATACGTCTGTTATGAAGCATTATATTTCCTTGAGGTTTATCGTCGATCAGACGGCTAATATGGGGTTTAAAATTTAAATTTTGGAACTGGAGCTCACCAGCAAGCAACACAGTTAGGCTACGTTGAATCTCGAAGCGTGCTGACGTTAAAAGAAAAAGGGTAAACTTCTAGCTAAGCAAAGACCTACACTGGAAAACAGCTCCAAGTAACACTTAAAAGTCTCACATGTTCGGCCACAGATATGCCCTTTATTTTATCTAATAAAGATTGCTCCTAATCCTTTCTTATCGAGAGAACCAAGAGTTTAGTATTTGGAGTTCAATCGCAACCCATTATCAGCACTGTACCATCCGTGATGCAGCCTTCCGACAGGGTGCTCGCCTTCAACAAATGTTTAATGAGTTTAATGTGGTTCTATTAGTTCTGGATATATACGCCTAGAATGGAAGCAGCAGGCACAGGATATCATCCAGGGTTATCGGATTAGAAGCTCGTTTCCTATGGCAACTGCATCAGCTACTTATTGAGGGTCATCCTGAACTGAATAAAGCAACCTCGTTGGATGCCACCAGACCGCCACTCTTGTATTTTTTTGTTGCTTATTTCACGCGTAATCGGTCAGTACCTGACACTCATATACTTGTGCTATTTCTGATCTCATGCAGTAGGTCAATAACTAGTGGAGGCTGTAACATCTTTTTGGTACTAGTTTTTCTAATTTATAACTCGTTTGATAAATCCTTGTCCTCAACGAAAAATCCAACTGCGGCCATAACAGTTTGGCAAATTGCACCGACTAAATTTGGAGTAAGTAATTCCGTTTAATTACTGGAATGTGTCGGGAGTCAAAACGCTCGCCGAATACCAATTTAACCGCCGTTTTAAAGTGAACATTTTGTCTTCACGGGCCCGTTTAGGCGGGACGCAAGCGATTAAATTTGACAAGAACACGAGAGTTGGCGTTTACTGAGGGTAGTGAATTAGAAATTGTGTCTCGTGTGTAAGGTCTGGGAAATCTAATAAGCGCAGTTTCTGAATTAATAATACAGCTATTATTATGCATGTGAAATAAACAGTTTAGGCTCCAGAAACACTATTGGGGGGAGGTCACGATTTACTTGCTTAAGAAGTTTTGATCTTTTTGAATATTATTTTTCAAAGCACTGACTAATTTAGCCAGCTGCTGTCTCTGAACTCAGGACTTAATATTTGAAAAAAGGAGGACACATAAGAGGTGGCGAGAGTCTGTCCGGCTGATTTCTCCAGGCTTAGAGCTCGGTGCAAGCTTTGATGACGGACTAGTTATTCGAACTTTGTGCGTGAGCTTGAATCACCATTGATCAACAAAAAGATCAGGGGTGTTTAGAATTTCGTAAACTTCAAACGCAAAGATAAGGAGGTGCTCTCTGAAATGTTTTTTATGTCAGCAGAGTAGCGACTAAGTTTGGTGCTGCTTATACCAACGAGTCTTGTCAAATCCAACCTTTCACTTTGACAAGCACTAGCCATATCCATCACCGCCACATCAGATGAGGAGTAAGGGACCATATGGCATTCCCCAATGCTTTCTGAGAAATTGTAATTTCTTGTTTGCTGGTCTGCATGTTGATTGTTACTTAATTTTAAGTCTGATGTTTATTGTACTTTTCAATTTTGTTATATATTTTATTTAATTTATTTGATACTTACTGTTAATGGACATCTCCCGTGAATAATTAAATAAATATTTGTATAGTAGCCCGCCTTAAGATATTTTAAAAAGTAGATTCCTAGATGGCTATCCAAGGAAAAAGCGAATGAAAATTAACGTGACTACCCAAAACATGATCATGTTCCGCCAATGTTATAATTTCAAGTTCTTTAAAGCCGATATCTTATGCAACAACATTGCGGCTCCAGTTAACACTATGTATAAGTTATCGGGTTTGTCATAACTAATGGATACTTTTGAAGACATTAAATATAGACTAATATATATCATATCAACAATCACGTCCAAAAACTGTATGAGACAAATACTACAAAATGTCAATTTCTCATTTAAGGCTTAACCATCTAAGCCATGATTCTTTTAGTATAGATGTTTTAATGGACGTTTCCTATCTCTAACCAATATTATAAAAAATTGTACCACAAAAAAATATGAAAAATCAAGGACACGTTAGTACTTTTTGTAAAAAAGAATCCCCCGAAATAGGTACAAAATTCGTGTCTATACTAATATATATACTAAAATTATGCTGAGAAAATTACTTCGATCAATTTAATTCTCTCATTAAATATGTACACTTAATCAATAGGTGCAAAATTGGATATTAATATATCATTAATAATACAGCGTTGTATCCGCAACGTGTAAACACCAGTTACGTAGCTAATTAAGGTCTCTCACAACGAGGATTGTTCGTTGTTGTGTAAATTAACTAATGTTTGCCTTGTATCTTGCAGGATAAGCTCGCAGGGAAAACTAATCGGCATTCACTTGTGTGTGCTTTTACCTTGGAGTATGCATCATAAACATGCATTGGTAAACTTCATGTAAATTTTGCATGTAAAATTTATGAAATTTTTTAATTTATATGGGCTAGTCTAGGCCTAGACTTCTATGGGTTGCTTGTTACAACTGTAAGCTAAATACCTTTAGAACCCAAAACGTAATCCAAGCAACAAGTCAAATAGACGATATATGATTACCGATAATCGTCGGTTATATATAAAAAAGTGAAGTCGAGTGAAAATGAACGTTACTACCCAAAACATGATCATATTCCATCTACGCTTCCTGAGCCCACTAAAACGTTATTAACTATTGCTTAAAATATTAAAAGACTGATAGATTAACAGTAGGGGAGAACTCTGAGGAGAACTTAAATGAATTTTGACTGAAATTATGTTTTATTCGGTTGCTGTTCTTTGATAAACCCTTTTCTATAAGTATACATTTTATTTTCTAATTTCTTGACCAATAAAATATCGATAATATTTGTAAATAATTTATTACGTATAAAATGAGTTTTAATTTGCTCTGTAATTTGAGGGGTTATTTTCGGTTAGGAAGATGCGCATGCGTTCGTTGCGCTACAACATTTGTTTTGTAACTGACAGTTACCCTTTAGGTAAATCATCTATCAGTTTACTCATGTCCTAATACAATCATTTTATATAATATAGGTACGTAATAATACAACTGACATTCCACTGGAGTTATTGATCTCATCCCGGTATTAGTTTACACAGAATAGTCATAATTCAGGTTTAGTGGGCACACTAACATATTAATTAATGTGAATTAAGCTTCCAATTTATCTTTCATCTTCATAAGAATCACTAGTGGTATGATGCTTATTTCATAATGTCCACTATATACGAAATGAGTGGGTTTGCTACTATTTATGGAAAACTAAAATAAAATTTGAACGGCTTTTTATAACAAGATCTGAATTAGATGCTCTTTTAAAATCTCATCATTCAAGTTTAATTGGAAGACATTAAAATTTATTTAATAAGGACTATTACGAGACTAAATCAAAAATTGCTGGGTACGCGATTGCAGCGAGACTAGTGGTCGCGTCGCGGGAGATTTGAAATTAATTTTTTATTACGCATGCATCATAATCAACGATTATCGCACGCTGCAGCGTGCTTAAAATGATGTTTATGATGCGCCTACTTTTTTAAAGGTTGCCCTAGAAACATTTGATCTATCTTTTTACCTAGATATTTACCTGCCGTTTAAATTACTATATGTCAAATGAAGGAACACATTTAAAAACAACATTGCTTTATTCTAAATAGTAACTACGTAATTCAGAGAAGTAAAACATTTTTGAGAATATGATGCATTCGTAATAAAAAAAAAATAGCGTATGATATACGTGTATAAGAGACCTTTAAAGCCCTTGCGACTTACAAAACACTCCGCTGCGCGTCGTGTTTTGAAATATGTCGCGTGTGTTTTAAAGGCCCTCTTATACACTTATATCATAATATACTATTACAGTGACTATTCGCACCAAACACGGGTGGCCCGTGTAGTAATAATTAATTGAAAAAAAAAAACAACTGTACAAACTAACCCGTTTATTTTATTAATAATTTCAGTTTATTAAAAAACAACTATTTATAGCCCAAATTTGGTATGATGTCAATATTAGGTTTTTATACCTATAACCCATTTTAACTAGCCTTAATAATGGAAATATAATTTGCAAAACCCAAGCTTAGTTGTATTTATGAAAAAAAAACAGTTCCTCAAAACAAAAAAAAAAACCTTTAAACCCAAAACAAAATAAAAAACATTACCTATATTTTAGGTACAAAACAACGAGGAAAAAATAAAATTAACAAATTTTCTATTTTTTCATATAAGGAGCAGTACTCTCATGGTCAAATAAATATCCTTTCGGATATTTACTAAGGTTCAAATTGTTGCAACAGTTGTACGACCTAATCTAAGTAATCCTCTGGATGATATATTTATTTGAAAGTGAAAATATTGGCCCTTAGTAATATAAAGCAAAGGTTAACTATTTTGTTTAGGAAAATATTGTTGTGTCTCCATTTTTCTTTTGGTTGATTTATGTATTTTATTTGCAAAATTATCTTCTTGCTCTCGAACACTTTCAGTATTTTTTAAAAATCTTTCAAAGGCTTCATCATTTAGATTGTCTATCCATTTATGTAATTCTTGTTTTTTAATGCTTAAAATGTTACTTAAATCAGGCCCTGCTTGACTCACTTCTTGCTTTATGACTTTGTCTTCAATAAATTGATTTACTTCTGATTGTTGTTGACTTTTAATTTGTGAATTTATCCCGAGAATATCAGTAAAATCGTCGATATGCTCCTTATTTAATTCATGCATTCTTACAAAGTGAATATGCTTGCACATTGTGTTTTTTACTGTATGCTCAGGACAGTCACAGGTATACATGTGTATACATATTTTACATACCCTGCAGTATCGTGTTCTGCACTGACTCTCACATATTTGTTTTAAATTAACATTATAAACATCACCCTCTCCTCTAAATGACTTTACTTTGTAGTCCCCAAAACTATTAACTTGTTCAAAGATTTCTGCTCTGTCTTTAAATAATGATTCTGCTTTCTTGTGGGCTTTAATAATAATTCTATCTTGGTAATTGTTGGCATTGGGTCTTTGTATATCTAGAATTCTTCGCCACATTTTAATATCTACTAAATCTTCAATTGTATCTAGCAATTTTTCTACTGTCACATTGGTTTTTCTTTTTAGTTGGTTTGTTTTAAGTAGGTTACTTAAGGTTTCTATAACCATATTTGTATTAATACCAGAATTTTTTCTGTGGCAATGGGCCCACATTAGAATTCGATTCTCATCTTGATAATAATACCTAAAAATAAAAATGGTATTAAAACCCCTACTATCGATTTTGCAATCTGCTTCTATAATTCATAAATGAATTCTTTCTAATTCTGGGGTTTTCAATTTTCGAGCATCTTCCAAAATTCTATTCTTCGGAACTCCACATTGTAATTTTTCGATCACCATATTCTTTTCTGCTATTGAAAATGTTTGCATCTTAGTTGATTCTCATCATGGCCAGCATGCGTCTTCCAAAAGGAGATGAAAACGTGTCCAATGTTATGCATTTTAACTATCAACTTGGAGGGACAAATACCATGAATTTTATTGTGCCTCCAGCTTTCTCGGTTCTATTGTACTGCTTTAGTTGCTGATAACCTAAAAATAAATTTTTATGTTTATAAATAATAGAACTAATACCTACATATAAAATAATGTAACATCATGCCACATCATGCTTACCCCTGGTATTGCTCCTGTTGCAAACATAATGTATTTCCTTCTGGTTCAAGTACTGATTATTTCTATCAATAGCGTAACAAGTTTCTATCTTCTCGGCAGTTTTCCATGCCTCATATTCCAATATAGAAGAAAATTCCAAAGTAATTTTGTCTGTGGTAATTTTATGCTTTTCCTCAAGATTCATAACTGTTTATGATACTGTTTTCTTTGCATATTGGACATAGGAAAGTATTTGATCTGACACAGGAAACTTGCAAATTATGAACATGTTTGATAAGCCTGTTTCTCAATTTACTATTCTCAAATTCTTTCCGGCAAAGGCTACAAGTCCCTGGTAATAGTGGTAAAATTGAATTATCCATCATTACAGTATTACAGAAAAGTTATTATTTTTTCGTATAAGTACAAATAAAACGAACAATAACAATGTTTTAACTTTAAACGTTTAACTCCACAAAAGGCGAGGCAGCAGAATATTGATAACCATAAAATTAAATTCAAATTTTTCCATAGTTTTTTCTTTGTGTTTAACAGTTTAACCTAAATTAATTTCACAATCAATTTCTAAATCAATAAACAATAACCCCTAACCCAACTTTTAAAAAGTCGAGCACAAAGAACAATACTCCGTAGATTGGGGTGGTTTTTTAATTAACTGATAAATTATCAATAAAATCAAAATAATAATAATAACTAGACTAACTCGTCTACTCGTCCTACCCAACGGGTTAGTTTGTATAGTGTTTTTTTTTTTAATTAATTATTAATACGGCCACGGGTCACCCGTGTTTGATGCGAATTGCGAATATTCACTTCATAAAATTAATTTCAAATCTCCCGCGAAGCGACTTCGATGATACTCTAATGCAGTGAAATTGAGACACTAGGAAAAAGCACGACTCGTTTATCTCCACAAATGATCAATGAATTCACAAACACACAACTCAAGCAGATCCATGGTATTTTGAAGGACACTAACAACAAGAAACGAGCATTGAGGAACAGCTAAAAAGATGGAAGTAGTATATTGAGGCTCTCTTCAATGACACACGACCCCACCAACCACCTAGAGACTATGATATCAACGAGCCCAGTCCTGCTATCACTATAAACGAAGTAAGACGTGCTATAAAACTTCAGAAAAATGACAAGGCTGTAGAACCAGAACAGATTCACGCAGAAGCCTTGAAATTGATCGTCAATGCAGATGGTAGGGGCCTAAAACTTCTTACATCCTTGTTCAACTCAATATACGAAACTGGGAAAATACCAACACCAACAGACTGGCTAAGATCGATGTTCATCACTTTACCAAAAAAAACGAACGCTTCTCAATGCGACGGCCACCGAATGATAAACCTGATGTCTCATGTTCTCAAGGTCTTTCCCCGTATCGTCCACACCCGCATATACGCCAGATGTGAGGTATAGGTTGGCGGAACGCAATTTGGATTTAGGAACGGAGTGGGCACGCGCGAGGCTCTCTTCTCTCTCAACGTTCTTACTCAGCGAGACATGAATGTCGATATATACGCCTGCTTTATTGACTACCGAGAAGCTTTTGACTATGTCTCGCACCAGAAGCTCGTTGAGATTCTAAAATACACCGAAGTCGATGCGGGAGATCTGAACATCATCACGCAGCTTTACTGGCATAAAACTGCAGAGATTAGGGTAGAGGATATAACATCCGAAGAAACAGAAATCAGGAGAGGTGTTAAACAGGGGTGTGTCCTGTCCCCTCCCCTCTTCAATATATACCAGGAGGCATCCAATAGGATTGGATGGCTTTCCGGGCTATATACTTAAAGGTTGCAGTGATTCGCTGCTGCACCCATTAGCGTCGAGAGGCACTGGAGGATGTGATAGAGGGCATTAAGATTAACGGCACCCTTCTTAATAATATACGATTCGCTGGCGATACAGTCGCGCTCGCCGGCAGCCTCCCACATCTCTAGAGCATGGTGGATCTTATAGTTGAAGATAGCACACAGTATGGCCTACACATGAACATTGCCAAGACCAAGATGGTTGTGTTCTCTAAGACACCAAGACGGACGGTCCTTCAAATTAACAACCAGGTCGTCGAACAAGTGCCATGCGTTAAATGTCTTGGAGCCCTCGACAACGAGAACAGTGACCCTAAAATGGAAATCAGATCAAGGATAGAGGAGGCCAGAAGGACATTCATCTCCATGAAGACCCTCTTCATTAGTAGAGACTAATTAACTAACTAACCTACAGCTCCGCATACGTATATTGCGTTGCTATATCTTCCCCGTGCTACTCTATGGATCCGAGAGCTGGACATTCAGCCAACCAATGGAGAGCCGCATTGACGCCTTTGAGATGTACCTGTATCGCCTTATACTGCGTATATCCTGGGTAGACAGGATAACCAACGAGGAAGTACTGAGGGGAATAGGTAAAGGTAAAGAGCTGCTGACAACCATCAAAGAACGAAAGCTCCAATACATCGGGCACGTTACGATATCCTCCGACTCGTCATCGAGACAAAGATCGAAGGTAAACGATCTGTGAGCAGAACTCGTGGCTAAAGGATCTGCGTCGCAGGTTCGGACGAACATCTATAGAGGTTTTCAGAGGTGCGGTTTCACGCACCATTAAAGCCAGTTGGATCGCCAACTTTCGAAGGGAGAGGGCGTCCTAAGAAGAAGAAAATAAAATTCAAAACGTTTCACTATGTCAAAAACCGAAGTTTTATCATCATTTAGTGTTAATTGGAAGACATTAAAATTTAACATTTTTTTTTTATGGCAGTGGCACACACACTAAAGGTAGATCCTATGGCGCTCGACGAGCGGTGTGTGTGCGAAGATGTTGATTGACACGGTTCTTGAATATTTCTAGGTTGTAATTAGTGGGAAACAGATGTCCTGGAAGTGAGTTCCACAGTGATGCAGTGCGCCAGACAAAGGAGTTCTGGTAAAGCGATGTTTTAGGTGTTTCTAGTTGTACGACGAACTGGTGCGCTCCTGCCGTCTGTCGGAACTGCCTGACAGGAGTTGCCAGGGGCGGGATTATGCGGGCCAAATCCTGGGAACATCTGCCGTGAAAGTATCTGTAAAACAGAGACATCTCGGCCACATGTCTGCGATGTTCCAGACTATCCAGATTCCGGGTCAACTCCGGATCGCCGACGAGACGCACAGCCCTCTTCTGAATGGAATCCAGCAGCTTTAGGGTATGCTGTGGTGCGGCACCCCAGATATGTGAGCAATATTCTAAGCACGGTCTTATTTGCGCTTTGTACAGCAAGAGCAACTGCTGCGGTGTATAGAGTTTTTTGTTGCGAAATAGCGCACCAAGCTTCTGGGAGGCTGATTTTGCGATGTTAGCAACATGGTCATGCCATGACATATTGCTGTTGACCGAGACACCCAGCAGCCCGATTGACGAGGATGAAGGAATGGTCGATCCTGCGATAATGATGTCAGGGCCCGCTGTATTGGCCCTCTTAGTAAACGTTGCTGCTTGGGTCTTTGCTGCATTGAACTGGACCAAATTTCGGTCGCCCCAAGTTTGAACTTTCTCCAGGTCTTGATTAATTGCTGTAATCTGCTCCTGTCTGCGGTGATGAGTCTCAGTCGCTGGTAAGGGTTTTTCTGATCTAAAGTGGGAGACAAGGGTACTGTCAACTGCAAAACTGTAAACAGGATTATTCGTTTCGATCAGCAGGTCATTAATATAGATGAGGAACAGAGTTGGTGAAAGTATTGCGCCCTGAGGCACGCCCGCGTTGATGGTGAATGTGTCCGAGATGTGTCCATCGACTGCAACATGTAGGGATCGGTTCTTAAGGAAACTGGCCAGCCAGCTGCAGAGAGAGGCGGGCAGTCCCAAGGACGGCAGTTTGTTGAGCAGTCCGTCATGCCAAACTCTGTCGAATGCCTTTGAAATATCCAACGCAATCGCTCGAGACTCTCCGTAGTTTTCAATTGCCCTACTCCATATATGAGTGACATAGGCCAATATATCTCCTGTCGATCTCTCTTTGCGAAAGCCGTATTGATTATCGCTGATTATTCTGTTGTTCTCGAGGTATTTGAGTAGTTGCTGGTTGACTACACGTTCCATGACTTTGGAGATTATTGGAAGCAAGGCAATCGGGCGATAGTTTGAGGGCGTGGTTTTCTTGCCTTTTTTTGGAACAGGTTGCACTCGAGCGACTTTCCAAGAGGATGGGTAAATTCCTTTTCTGTAAGAAAGAGAAAAAAGCCTGGAAAATACAGGTGTTAGTTCGTTGGCGCAGTTCTTTAGCACGATGGCAGGTATTCCGTCCGGTCCTGATGCCTTTTGCGTATCTAGTTCTTTAAGGATTTTGCGAATATCACGATGAGAAAACTTGACTTCTGCCATGGTGGTGTTGATGTTCGGTATAGTGGGGAGAGTCTTGCTTTGGGGCACGTCTAAGGTAGAGTGCGATGAAAACATTTTGGCGAGCATGTTTGCTTTTTCCTTGGCTGTAGTCGCCGTGATGCCACGTTCGTCCGTCAAAGGTGGGAGAGACGTTTTTGTAAAGTTGTTACTTACTGCCTTTGCTACCGACCAGAAATTCCTGAGCCACTGGGGCATTGCAAAAGTTTATTCCTGATCCTTTGATTGTGTTTGTCCTTAGTTTCGTCGATCACACGCTTGCACTCGTTTCTCGCTTCGATAAAATAATTGCGATTTTCAGCGGTCTGATTTTGCTGCCAGTACTTATAGGCTTGCTGTTTCCTTCCTACAGCTCTTTCGCATCTTTTGTCGAACCAGGGCTTTCCTTTTGATGGTAACTTGATGGAATTTGGGATGTATGCTTCCATTCCTGAGGAGATTACTTGCATGATCTCTTCGCAGCAGTCTGATGGGTCGTCAGTGGCAAAGCAGACGTCGAGCCAAGGAAAATCTAGGTAAAACTGCCTCAGATCGTCCCAGCTTGCAGAATTGTAATGCCAGATTTTGCGAGGCAATGGTGGATCTTTCTGTATGAGTGGCAATTCACAAACCGTTGTAATAAGTTTGTGGTCGGAGGTACCTAATGGCGGACCAACTGTAACCTTGTACTGGTCAGGATTGGTGGTCAGAAACAGATCCAGGAGGGCGGCGAATTCGCCCCTCTCTGAGATTCGAGTTGGTTCGTCTACAAGTTGAGTAAGTCCGCAGCTGATGGCAAATGCTTCAGCCTCTCTACCTTCGTTGTCGGTCTTGTTGTGATGTTTGAGCCAGTTGGTGTTGTGGGCATTGAAGTCTCCCAGAACGATTATTTCTGAACTGGGGTTATCGACCTGTATTGAGTCAAAGGTGGTAGCTAGTGTTGAGAAAAAGCTTTGGTAGGCTCTATCGCTCGGAGGGCGATAGAGACAACATATAAACTTGGTTAATCCTTTGGCGGTGAACTTGAGCCACGTGACGTCAAGGTTGTTCGGTTCGAGTGTTTCCTCGCGGTGACATGAAAGGTCGCTTCGGACAAAAAGGCATATTCCGAACTTATATCTAAATCGGGTATGTAAGTCGTAACCAGGATAGAGGTAGTTCACTGTTGTTGTTGTAGAACATACTTGTATTTCTGTAAGGGCTAATATGTGTGGTCTATTTGCTTGTAGATGTTGGTGTACCGAATTTATGTTTGTATTTAGGCCTCTTATGTTGCAGAAATCTATTCTAAATTGGTTCGGTATCTTTGCTGTCTGTGAAATGCGGAATGAAGGGCTCCCAGGGCCACCCAGCGCCCGGAGACCCGAATGGCCGGGGAGTTTACCTCCGGAATATTTTGATCCTGGAAGCACCATCATGTCCATATATTCCTACTGTGAAACCCGGGATCACCAGCGCGGAAGCGGAACGTGATTTGGGAAAACCACTTAGCGCTCCCCAATTCTGGTGGGGTGGTCTTTCACCGGACGATGCGAGTAGGCTTATGCATCTACCACCTAGGGCCGCTTCCACTCGAAGCATCGGCCTCAGACTCATTCCTTTGGCGGTCCCCAGTCTGACAGGGGTAAAAATGGGGTTTGTTGGATCACTCCCCAGTGATCAGCTCCAGACTTTGTACTTTGGTGTTCTCCAGCCTGGAGGAGGACGATGGGATTTGATGGGCCACATCCCGTGGCAACTCGGAATGGTGGGGGCGTCACTCCCCGTAATCAAACT
>MU182427.1:5505-42773 GCA_016904865.1 Pissodes strobi | reverse complement strand
CTCCCCGTAATCAAACTCCTCTCACCAGTTTGACGTTCCTGCCAGCCTTTCTACCAATTTTCATTTCAATCATCTGCATAATCATTAGTGATACGATATGCATTTTATATTTCTCTGTATATAGATACATTCAATTATTAGTAAATAATATCAATAAAAGCTTTATTACATTAGGAACTGGATTTTCGAAGCCATACTAATATTAAATTTGACGTGATTTACATGCCTTGCTAAATTGATCACAATACTTAGTAATATGATACACATTTTATAATTGTCTGTGTACTAAAAGCTGAATACAATGAAGACTTGTGAGTAGATATAGAAAAACTAACATAACATTTGAAAGCTTTATTAAAGAACCCAAAAGTTTATTTGGAATTACATAGGGCTTTCTATCAATTATTGTTCTTATCGGAACTGAATTATCAGCATTGGTATTTAAAGCCTGTGAGCTTAGTAGTAGATTTAGAATATTTAAAGTAAGAGATAGAAAACTTGATTACATAAAGAACTGAAGGTTTGGACTCCTTTCTATAAGTTTATAATATAGGTTTAAATGAGACACTTAAATTAAATTTAAAGTAACTAATATACGGCTCCGTGTCAATTTGATTCACAATAGTTGGTAATATGATACACATTTTTTGAATATCTATATATTAGAATTGAATATAGTGTAGGCTTGCTATAGGAAATCTGAAATCAAATTTGATAGCTCTATTACATAATTTCCTAAACAGCATTTTCTCTAAAAGCAGCATTATTCTTCCTGCCTTTCAAAGATTCTAGCTTCATCAACAGAATGGCATGTCTCATCATGTCAAAGTCGACGAATTATAACCATCAAAATGCACATCTTGCCGTCGTTCCGTTAACTATGAACCTCATTAGTGAAGAGTTTAATAAATGATTTTGTTCTAGGAATTTTATTAGCCTGTTATTAACTGCCCTCTCTAAAACAGAATTGAATTTTCAAAACCATTTCGAATAGCTAATAATACACGTTTAGTTGAAAGACACTTAAATAAAATTTTATGCAACCTAAACACGTCTCATTTTAGATTAAATTCACAATAATTAGTGATACGATATACATTTTATAATTATCTGTATAGTACAAACTGGATCTAGCGTGGGCTTGCTAGTAAATATAGGAAAATTGGAATAAACATTGACGGTTTCATTACATAATATTATACATAGAGTCCTAATTAAGGTTTAGTAGAAAGGTACTAAATTGCATACGGCCACTTACTAATTGCTCGAATCTTCACAATCATTAGTGATATGATGCCCATTTTATAATTGCCATCATATTATTCAAAGCCTGTGAGCTTTTTAATAGAATTACAAAAACCCAAACTAACCAAAACTAAAATAATATATAAAACTTTGACTATATAAGAAACTGAAGTTCTAGAATCTTTCTTGTAAGCTCAAAATTTGGGTTTAATTGGAACATTTAAATCAAATTTAACAGATATTGCATATGGTTTTCTACCAATTTTCACTTCAATCCTCTGCATAATCATTAATGATAATCCTCTTTATATAAAAACTTTTAATACAATGTAAGCTTATTAGTAATTAATATTAATATAAGCTTTATTGCATTACGAACTAAATTTTAAGAACCTTTACACGAAGCCCATAATTCAGATTTAATTGAAAGATACTAATATGCACGCTGGTTAGGACATAGAAAAACTAAAATGATATTTGAAAGCTTTATTACATAATTTTATACATAGATTTTTTTAAATGCTTTTAATTCAGGTTTAATTTAAAGAAACCAAAAGTTAATTTAGTATGAATTAAATATTGCTTTCTACCAATTGTTCTTATCTGAATTCAATTATTAGCATCAATATTTCTGTAGTCTTATTAGTAGAATTAGAAGAACTAAAATATAAACAGATAGAACACTTGATTACATAAGCAACTGAAGTTTTAGAATATTTTCTATAAGTTCATAATACAGGCTTAATTGAAAGATACTCAAATTAAATTTAATGTGACTAACATACGGCTCCCTGCCAATTTTTTTAGGCAAAATAATTAGTGAAATGATACATATTTTTGAAATATCCGTATATTAAAATCAATATAGGGTAGGCTTGCTATAGGAAATCTGAAATTAAATTTGAGAGCTCTATTACATAATTTTTTAAGCAGCATTTTCTCTAAATCCTGCCTCTCAAAGATTCTAGCTTTGTCAGCAGAATGTCATGTCTCACCATTTCAAAATCTTTTGATAAATTATAACCATCAAAATGCACATCTTGCCGTCATTCCGCTTACTATAAACCTCATCAAGAATTTCGTAGATATGCTACGTTCGTAGATATGCCCGCTTTAGAACAGTGTTGTGAGCAGTTTAATAAATTATTTGGTTCTACGAGTTTTATTAGCCTGTTATTAACTGCCTTCTCGAAGAAATAATTGAACTTTCAGAACCATTTCGACAATTCCATGTGACTTACCTACGTCTCTTTAAAGTTAATTCACAATAATTAGTGATATGATACACATTTTATAATTATCTGTATAGTACAACCTGCATCTACTGTAGGTTTGCTAGTAGATATAGGAAGAATGGAATAAACATTAATGTTATACATAGTCTTAATTAAGGTTTAGTTGAAAGGTACTAAATTGCATATGGCCACTTACTAATTGTTCTCATCTTCACAATCATTAGTAATATGATGCCCATTTTATAATTGCCATCATAATTATTCAAAGCCTGTGAGCTTTTTAATAGGATTAGAAAAACTAAAATAAAATTTTAAAACTTTGACTATATAAGAATTTGAAGTTCTAGATTTTGTTTTTGTAAGCTCAAAATTTAAATTTAATTGGAAGACATTTGAATTTGGTTTAACATAAATTGCATACTACTTTCTACCAATTTTCACTTCAATCATCTGCATAATCATTAGTAATATTCCTCTGTATATAAAAACATTTAAAACGGTGTAAGCTTATTAGTAAATAATAACAATAAAAGCTTCATTGCATTAAGAACTGAATTTGAATTTTCAAAACTTTTGCACAAAGCCCATAATTATTATTATTAATAATTAAGATTTGGTTGAAAGGCACTAAACTTAAATTTAATATGATTTACATGCTTTGCCAAAGTAATTCACAATATTTGGTGATATGATACACATTTTATAATTATATGTGCATTCAGGTTTAATCGGAAAAAACTAAATTGCATACGGCTAGTTCCTAATTTTTTTATCTTCATAACCATTGGTGATATGATGCGAATTTTACAAATTCCATCTTATGTATTTAAGGCTTGTGAGCTTTTTAATAGAATTAGAAAAGCTAAAATAAAATTTAAGGCTCCAAAATCAATGGTTTGAATAGTATTAAGAAATCCTCTCCATTACAAGAAATGTAAATCTTAAAAGCAAACGAGAACAAATAAAACCAGATACTTACAATATAATTAAGCGAGAAGTATTTTATATCATAATTCTAGAGAGTATCAATTGCCCATTTCTTGGGAAAATTCTCACTCAGTTCCTTTTCTTATTTTCCATTTACCTTGTTTAAACACAGCAATATTAGATTATCAGAAACCTTATCTTTTATTCAGGGCAAATTGTGTATTCCCAGTGTAATTCTTAAGAAG
The DNA here is from genome assembly GCA_016904865.1 of Pissodes strobi. NCBI lineage: Eukaryota > Metazoa > Arthropoda > Insecta > Coleoptera > Curculionidae > Pissodes > Pissodes strobi. Next base: position 39,121 of record MU182427.1, on the reverse strand, counting down.
GGCATAAGCCGAAGTTCCCCTAGGGTTATTCAAATTTAGCCGAGGATAAAAACATGATTTTTCAGTCAGTTTTTAAAATGTAGAAAGCTAGTAGTTTCAGGTAATAATCCAAAATAATTGAAACAATCTAATGCATTGGCTTGCATAAGTTTGGCATATTTTAGCTTCCCCACACTGTATATATTATATCCCTCTGCCAATTATTGACATCCAGATTATTTCAAAAATGATTAATGTTTTGCCACATATCATAATAACTACAGAGCACAATGCTTGTCAATTGAAAACATTAATAATGAGGCCTTTATTGTCAATCCGCATGACATAAATCGTAATTACTATTGTGGGTCTGTGTCGATTTCCTTTATGTAGAAAGTAGGACAACATGCATTCAATAAAGCCGTCTTTTTAATAATGTGTTGGTCCACATAATATGTTCTGGTTTATTCGGGTTACACTTTTCGTGTCAAACACTGTATTGCTTTACATTTCAAAGTTGAAAAAAATTATAGAAAATGACTGGATCAAATGAAAGTATTTTGGCATAAGGTCAGAGCTTGTAAGAGTTATGATGTAGAGAGGCCAAGAATCTAATCGGTAGGGCTATCCTATCGTTCCAGGACAGGTCCGTCGCTTAGTCATTCTCTGTAACACTGTCTAAATCTTCTGCTGCCTCGTCCCTCTACTCCCTCCACAGATATTATTCTGATGAAGGAATTGAGGAACTGTTTATTTCATGGTATCAATCGGCCCATGGCTTTTTTACCTATTAGCACCGAAACTGGCAAGTTCATTTGTCTTCATTGCTCCTCTTTCCCCAGTGTCCATGAACTTATCTATATTGGCTCTCTTGGTCAATTAAAAATATCTCAGAGCGTCTCAGCACTGCTGAACAAGACTCTGTTTTGGGTGAAGCACTTTTTCTTCTTTGGTCCTCCCCTGCCTCTCACTATTACAGTGTATGCATCGTCCGACAGCTCACCTCTCCCACTTTACCTTCGCCAAGTCTTCACATTGAGCCAGTGTGATAACATATATCTTCACCTGGAACACCGTTGTGTGCTTTCCTAAAGGAAAGTTCCTCCCTACCTTTCTGGCCTCCGAGTGCACTCACTCCCACACTGATTTCATTTTAGCCCACATTCGACCCTCCGGTAGACGAATCTTTTCCAGCTCTAAATTATTACTTTGATTGAATAATAACGAAGCCTAGTGCATAGAAACAGGAAGAGCTCGGCCGCGCAGTAGATAAGATGCTAGGCTTGCGGATGTCTGGTCCCGAGATAATATCTTGCTGATCCAAAAGTTTTTATTTGATCGATGAACCATTAACACTGAATTAGTGTCCGTTAGGGCACAAAATGTATATGATCTTGTTTAAAATCAATGCGGTTTCCTGAACCTGAAAAGAACTGGTTTTAGTTGTCGTAGGGCAGGAATATAACCTTTGAAATCATATCTCTCAACAAGTCAATATTCGTACACAAATATTCCTTTACAAAGCAATTATGGCTCTATTTGTAAAGATAAATTCTCCCGGTTCCATTTTGAATAACCGATATTTAGAGAACGATTTCATGTTGACGGGATACAAATTAAAAGTCAATAAACCTTGCTCTGGCGATTTTTTTAGGCTACGCGCGCTATTTGTTCCATTCATTTTCCCTTTGGGCATTTACCAATGGAAAAATAATGTATCTACGCTTTACGAATCAAAATTGATTTGTAATGTGGCTTAACGATAGTCGGCCATTGTTTACGTGACAGTTGGAAACAATTTTTGAATATAAAAATACGACGAAATTTTAAGCTCAACTTTAAAGCGATGCAACTTTAAAACTCATGAACATATTTTTTTAAAACAAAACAGTTTCAGAAAGTGTAATTTAGAGATTGTAGAATGAGTAATAAGAAAAGACCTAAGCTGGTATACATTGTTCGAGGTTTGCTAGAAAAATGTGTTTTTATTTTCATGAAAGATGTTCTTAACTCTATACATTGCCTATAATCCGTTCTCACTTACACCTTCAACCACCTGGTCGTTAATAAGTACTTAATGGGAATTTATAAGTCGCCTTCTGGGAATTTTGACCGTTTTTTGGTGGGATTGGAGGCTCTGTTGGCGGATGTCTCGGTGAGTGGAGCTTTGATGGTGTCTGGCGATTTTAACACAGACTTTGGGGACCGAGTTAATGCCCGCACAATATCTTTGTTCAATCATTTGCAGTCTTTTGGTTTGATTATACATGTCGATCAACCTACACGTTTCTTTGGCCACTCTTCCTCCATTATCGATTATGTTTGTACCAATGTGCGGAGTGAGAGTGTTGCTTGCGACTGTATCAGTGCGGGACTGTTCGATCATGAGGCTGTTTTGGCCTATATATCACTATTCCAGTCCCAGGAGCTTAAGAGTGTTGAGGGTGGCAGACTGTACACGGAGAAAATTTTTTCACGTTTCGGCCGTCTTTGTGATGAGATCAATGATTGGGAGAGAGTATCTGACTCTGGAAGCAGGCTACGTCACTTCCTTTCTGTAATTTTGAGTATTTTTAACCAGGCATTTCCTATTGGTAATAAAAAAAACATAAAAAGAGAAAGCCTTGGTACACAAAGATTTTGAGGGTGTCAGGAAGCAATATGCGGTGCCTTCATTATGTTCGAAGGTTTTCAATGGATAATCAACTCTTCTTGGAATATTTTAATCACTACAGGAGAATATATATCGTAAAACCATTGCCCTTTTCAAGCGATTGTACTATGGTCGACGAATTGAAAATTCTTGTAATAAATCAAAAGAATCGTGGTGTATTGTGAATGAGCTCAGAGGGAAAAGGACTGATGTGCCAACAGATTCCGAGTTGAGTGCGGACCAATAGTATTTCAGCCGTGTATGAGCCCGAACACTTCATGAGGGATATAAATGTTGCTGAGACTTTCTTTTTTGGTCCTACAAATACACTCGAGGTCAAAAGTAATATTGGAAGGATCAGAAGTAAGACTTCTTCAGGATGGGACCAGCTCTCTTTGAGGATTTTTTCTGCTCTTCCAACCAAGGCTCTGAAAGCCCTAGCTGAGTCAATAAACGACTCATTTTCAACGGGTTTGTTTCATGATTGTCTTAAGCAGGCAGTAATTGTTCCTCTTCATAAGGACGGTGATCACAACAGCCCGTCCAATTTTCGTCCAATAGCGCTTCTGTCTACCTTGCCAAAGATCGCTGAAAGGCTGGTGATGGAGAAAATGATTTTATTTTTGAATAGACTTTGTCTTTTGAGTCCTAGGCAGTTTGATTTCCGGGAATCGAGAGGTACGGGTGATGCCTTTTTTTGATCTTCTTCACCTTCTTTACACCGGGCGAAACTCTGGTGAGGCGGCTGCAGCAGTGTTCTGTGATATATCCAAAGCATTTGACTGTGTAGATCATGGAATACTGCTGTGGAAACTGGAAAGGTATGGCTTTAGGGGCCCTTCTTTGTGCTGGTTTGGTTCCTATTTGGCGGATCGTGTTCAGAGGGTCAGATTTGAGGGGCATTGCTCGGGTGCCCTACTGATTTCCTCTGGGGTTCCCCAGGGTTCCGTCCTGAGACCATTACTCTTTCTCATATATGTTAATGATCTATTGTCGATAAAGGGCGAGGTAACTATGTTTGCCGATGACACCACCATTATATGGCGTGAAAGGGATGTGGAACAGCTGAGATTGGCCTTGGACGATGATCTGGCCAGGGGTAAGGATTGGTGCGACGCAAACCACCTCTGATTTAATGCGCTTAAAACAAGTATTTTGAGTTTTAGATGTTTAATGGATGGCATTTCTATAAACGATGAACTTGTCGTGGCACAGAGTTCAAATAAATTTTTGGGCTTGACAATTGATGGTGACCTTAAATTCCAAGAACACATAAATGAGGTCCGCACTAGGGTGTCCACTGGTTGTTATGCGCTTAGAATTATCACGAGGAGCTTAGATTTTCAAATACCAAAGAGTGCCTACCATGCCCTTGTCGAGTCCCACCTTGTCTATGGCATTTGCTTTTGGGGATCATGTGCCAGATATCTTTTTGACTCGGTCCTTGTTTTGCAGAAGAGAGCGGTTCGTACCCTCTGTGGAGTGGGGCACCGCAAGTCTTACCGTCCACTTTTTGTGAAAAACAAAATGTTGACACTTTACTCCCTTTACATCTTGCGGACGACAAGTATCGTTTTTGCTAAGCATGGGTTCGAGATAGTTCCGGGTAGTTCTTTTGGAACTAAATCGACTGACACCCTCCGGTTGCCTATTCCACACTCAGAGCTGGTCAGAAAATGTTTTATTTTTATGGGTAAGAAGATCTTTAATCACCTACCCCTTAGAATAAGAAAAATAAGGTGCAATATTGGATTTAATAGGGCGTTAAAAAAGCTGCTAGTCACTAAACCATACTACACCCTAGATGAGTATTTTAATGATCTTCTTACCTGATGTTATATCCATTTTATTCTCTGTTTTTTTTCTGTTCTTTTTTATTTATATATTTAAATTGTTCTAGTTTCGCTGGTGTATACAGACATTAGTATTTCGTTGTGTATTTTAATATGTTTTTGTTTTATAATTTTCTTATTTTTTTAAAGTTTCACCAGCTGTTTTGTTTTATATTTAGGACCGGTTTTATATTTAAATTTAGGTTTCAATGTTCCTATTTAGTATGGCTTTGTCAACAACCATTTCGTTTAGACCATAAAGCTACTTTTTGATTGATTGATTGATTGATTGATTGAATATTTCTTAGGATTTGTAACGGTCAGAAATTACTAATTAAAATAAAAAATTTATTCACCATTATTGCTATTGAATTATATTTCGTTTACCATTCTGTCAAGAATGAGGCAAATATTTTTCGTTACGGAATTTCTTAAAATATTTGTTGACTTTCAAAATAACGTCACAAATATGAACGGTATCATAATATATTGGTCACATTAAACAGTGTCATACTACTTCTCTAATTAATTCCGGTTAAAATCCAGCAATTTACATCCGCGTCTCGTTGCAATGATTTAACCGTTTGTTTCATGATATCGTATTATTTTAGTGTCTTCCGGAAACGGAAAAGAGGGACACACATGTGATTGCCTCAAATAAAAGAAAATATTTACTATTAAGTGGGTTTCAGGAACTTGAGGTCCAATTTTGTTTCGAGAACATGCTTGTCACTAACCCAAACTAATCCTGGATTTTTGCTTGTCTGATAACTGCAATTTTATAAAATACATTCCTTGTGTGGGTGTAGTGTATTCTAATTCTAAAGCATGCTATTTCTATTTGTTGGGCAGATTCCTAGACGATGGTCAAAATTTTTTCTTTTAATTAATTTTTTAATAATGATTAAATATCTACTTGTTTTCAGTGTATAAATAAGTGTGTTCACATTCATGTTACTAAGAGCAAGGAAATTAAAGACCTGTTTGGAGCCCCCTGTGATTTCTGTAAGAACATAGTATGCAAAGATTGTGCTTAGCTTACGTCATCAAATATACGAGCAATAATGACCCAGTCTCGTGGAGACCTCTTCTTTTGCCCAGATTCTATTGCATCCATTAAGCAACTGCCTCATCTAAGCACGGAAGTTAAAACAATAAAAAGAGAAATTAATGAGCTAAAAGTTAAAATCGAAAAGCCTCTGACTTCCACTCAGACTTATGCAGAAATTGTAACAGAAACCAAAAATCTTAAAGACCAATTACACAGCCTAACACAAAAAGTTGAAAAAGAACATGAAGTAATTTCCAAACAATTACCACCGCAGATTGAATTTGAGCCAACAATCTTAGAGATGCAAGAGAAGGGTCAATATCTTAATATTTGGTGTAGGAGAATCAAAGTCAAACGACAAAGAAGATTTGCATAGAAAAAGACTCTCAAAAAGCATACCAGGTAATTTCAAAAATTTAAAGCAACATACAACTCTCTGAATTAAAATTTGCAATAATTGGGTTCCATGCCAAAAATAAACTAAGACCAATTAAGGTCACTTTTCCAACAAAGGAGGAAGCACTCCAAATAGTCAGGCAGAAAAGCCAATTAAATAACACTGGTGTGTACATCAAAAGTTATCAAACTCCTAGTCAAAGAGAATACCTGAAATAAATCATAAATGAATACGAACAACGAAAGGGGCAAGAGCAAGGGGAACAGAACATCTGCATCAAGTATGTAAGCAGTATACCAAGAATAATTAAAAATACTGCTCACAGCCAAGAGCAGACAAAAACTGAATCACTCTTCTCTAGTTGAAATCACCTTCTGGTATAGTAACCTTAACAGTATAACAACCAAATTTGATAAGTGGAAAATAAATATCATGACAAGCAAGCCAACAATAATCCTCTTAACAGAAACTTGGTTGCACGATCAGATACCAGACTCAATGTTACAAATTCCAGGTTACACAGTATATCAGAAGGACAGAGATGGTCAGAAAGGTGGGGGTGTTTGTGTACTGGTTCAAGATTCGGTATCTGGCCATAGAGTATATTCTGTGATTTCGCAGAAGTATGCTGCCTCAATTCCTGTCGAGTCCCTCTGGATAGAAATATTAATTAATAAACAAAGTTTTCTTGTAGAAATTAATGCCGAACTTATCAATGTTTTGAAAAGAGCATTTTATTTGCCGACGCCCACATATGTTTTTGGTGATTTCAACTATCCAGAGATAGGTTGGAACAATTTGACAGTCAACCCCAACAATGGATTTTATAATGAACTACAAAGAGATGAATGCTTGCAACTTGTTAATTTTCCCACCAGATTTCGAGGCAATGAAGAGTCCCTTCTTGACTTAGTGATGGTCAGTGAACCCAATCTACTTTTTGACATTCAAGGACATCCACTCCTAGATCTTGATGATCACATTGTTATTACGGCAAGAGCACAACTGCAGATAGCATGCAAACCGACAAAGAAGGTATTGAAACGAAACTTTTTCTGTGCAAACTACGATACAATCAATGAACACCTGCAACATCGATTGAATAATAGGGAAATTAAGTATGATGACTTTGTAGCAACCATATTATCCAGCATTGACCACTTTATACCATTGAAAAGGAAGCCAGTTAATCCCCAAAAACACTGGCTCAGCAATAACATTTTTAAAAACGTTGATAAAAAGAGGCAACTGTGGCTCAAATATCAATCAAATAAAACAGAAGCCAGCTATCTTAACTACAGGAGGCAAAACAATATTCTTAGGTCTCTAATAAAGCAGGCAAGAAAGGAATACGAACATAATTTAGTAGACTCAGCTAGTAATTATAAATCGCAGACTCACCTCCCGATTAAATGGGTTTACCCTTAAAAATGAGCAAACCAGTCAGGCTGTGACTGATGAAGATACTGTTGCTGAAATGTTTGCACAGCAGTTTCAAAAGGTCTTCATCCTAGAGGATCGTAACAACCCACCCAGTTTAGACCTTCAAACATTCTCTCAAATGGTATTGGAAACTATTGCATTCACTCCTGAAAAGGTTGAGTCAGCTATAAAGTCTCTAAAAACCCCCTCCAGCCCAGGAGAGGATTCCATCTATCATTAAATGTGCCTCCTGTCTATCAAAGCCCCTTTCCACTATTATGAATAACACTGAGAGAAGGTAATCTGCCCAAAAAATGGAAGTCTACCATAGTGGTGCCTATCTACAAGAAAGGCAACAAGCAACTGCCGCAGAACTACAGACCCATCAACTTAACAAGCACAATATGTACAGTTATGGAAAAAATCATGGTTCAGGAAATGACCCCCTTTTTTCTGGCAAATGGAACTGTTCCTCCGAGTCAACATGGCTTTCTTCCTGGAAGGTCAACCTTCACTACAGGATTGGACGCTGGCTGATGACAATGCTTACCCAATTGACGTTTTTTATTTGGACTTTGAGAAGGCTTTTGATAAAGTACCATTTACACGATTTCTCCAGAAGTTAAACCATTATGGAATACGAGGCCAGCTGTTATCTTTTATAGCGGATTTTCTCCAGGTCAGAATAGGTACAGCTTTTTCTCAGGCTTGTGACATGCTGAGTGGAGTTCCTCAGGGATCAGTGTTGGGACCTTTGTTATTTTTGGTTTACATCAGCGATCTGCCAAATAACATAAAGAATAACATTTACTCATTTGCAGATGTCACAAACTGCTACTGCAATCCCTCCACTTACTCTGATGATCCCCATCATGATATTGAGGTAATTAAATCTTGAACCTTAACATGGCAAATGCCTCTTAATGACTCCAAATGCACCATACTTCACCTTGGGCGTAATAACCCAAAGTATCACTATCTTATTGGGACTGCTGACGTCAGCGTGGTGGAAGAACAAAAGGACTGGGGGATTATTGTAACAGAAAGCTTTAAATGGGAAACACACATTAATTTAATTCCATTCCCTAACAAAAAAAGAGATATGTACCATGGTCACTAATATTATGTCTCAAAAGCGCATAAACAATTTAATTTTCATTGATTTGGTTGAGAATATTACGAACTTTGAGTCTCAGTGCCAAAGCTCAAATTTTAATATTGATAATTCGATTGAAATAGTGGATGTTTCCAAAGGGGACAAAGAGGCATCTAACATAGAAGTGAATAGTATAGACACTGTAGATCTTATGACTGAATTAAATCGTGCAATGCCTTCAAGTTCGAATTTTCTACATCCATGTCAAACAAGGAGGAGCACTTAACACTTTCTCTTCTTCTCTTAAACATTCAGTCCCGCAGAAATAAGTGTAATGAATTTTTTCTCTTTTTAAATCATTGTGAATCTCCAAACATAATTTTAATAACCGAACATTGGCTGAGGAAGGATGAAATGATCTGTGTACCAGGCTACACAGTTATTGCTTCCTTTTGTAGAGCAAATTTTACGCATGGGGACTGCATTATACTTCTTGGTTCTGAGTTTCTCACTGTTAATTGTTTTCAACGAATGACAACATTTAATCATCTTTTAGAGGAACAGATTTTAGAGTTTGCTCTAAACCTTTATGTATTGTGTATTTATAGGTCGCCTAATTCAGAAATTGTAGCATTTTTTTAACAAATTAATTAGAAGCATTATTGTCACTATTGCCTATTTTTGCAACTGTGATATTGGCTGGAGATTTAAATATAAATTATTGTAATTCAGACTCACTTGCAACCATAAGTCTGATTGGTTTGTCCAATGTCCAACTCGTGTGTCACAGTTTTCGTCTTCCTTAATAATAATTGAATATGTATGTTCAAATGTATGTCCCAAACAAATTAAATGTCCAGTTGTTAACGCAGCCTTATCTGATCATAATGCTGTTTTGTGTGAAGTTACAATGCTTCCTTAAAAAAAAACATCCAAATATAAGCTGGGTAGAATATTTAGTGCTTCAAGCTATAATAGGTTTTACCAGCAATGCAATATTAGTGCTTGGGATAATGTTTTCTTATCACATGACCCTGTTGGTGAATTCCATAACAGTTTAATGCATATCTTCCACATCATTTTTCCAGTAAGGACTATTAAAATACGAGACAGAAAACCTTGGTTTTCTGCTGATTTGAAGGTGTCCGTTATATAAGAAAATTTACAAATGATAGTCACTTCCACAATTACTTTAATAATTACCGATCAATTTATAGAAGACTTATAAAACTGGCTAAAAATTCTTATTACGCTAATCGTCTTGCAAATGCAGCAAATAGGCAAAAAGAGAGTTGGTCAATTGTAAATGATATACGCAAAACAAACCATTTTTCTGCGACTATTGGGGATAATGAGTTACACCCAAATCTAATAAATAAATTTGATTGTTCAGTGGCTGAAAACCTAACAAAGAATATAGTTCATGATGTTGACCCACTTAGCTTTCTCTCCAATCACACTGATGTCAGTAATTCATTTTATTTCACTCCGACTGATTTGGAGGAGTTGAAGAAAGTGATCCTAGATACTAAGAATAAAAGAAGCTCTGGGGAGGACGCACTTTCTATAAGACTGTTTCTTAGTATTCCAGATCATGTTTTGAATATTTTAGTCCAATCAATAAATAAGTCAGGGGAATCTGGTGTCTTTTCATCTTCTCTAAAATTAGCAAAGGTTGTTCCTCTTCATAAGGGAGGTGATCTGGAAGACCCATCAAATTTTAGACCTATATCACTACTCTCTAACTTATCGAGGATTGTAGAGAAACTGGTAAAGACTAGAGTAATTTCATTTCTAAATTTACATAACCTGTTTAGCCCTATTCAATAAGGCTTCCGGGAGCATCGTAATACAAATGATGCCATCTTTCAGTTTTTGGAGGGCCTTTATTCTGGTATTAAAACTGGAGGGGCAAATGCAGCAGCTTTCTGTGATCTATCAAAAGCTTTTGATTGTGTTAGTCATCGGATTCTGCTACAGAAGCTCAATTACTATGGCTTTAGGGGTGTTGCACTGTCTTGGTTTGATTCCTATTTATCTGGTCGTTGTTAGAAGTTTTCTGTAGGATCATTTCAATCTGAAGTTTTAAAAAATAAATGGGGGGTTCCACAGGGTCCAGTTCTAGGACCACTTTTGTCCCTAATTTTTATAAAAGACGTTGCTTGGCTTAATATTTCAGGGAGATTTATTATATTTGCAGATGACAGGACTATTCTATGGCATTGGGTCAGCACAATATTTGATCCTGAAACAAGCAATTTTCTCGGATCTTCAAAGACTCAAATCCTGGTGTGAGGCTTTCTTCTTTTGAACTTGACTAAGACCAATGTCGTATCATTTAGATGCAGCCTGGGGCCTCCTACAGTCAAAAGTATGATGATTGAGTGTCATCCTGAATCAAAATTTCTAGGAGTTGTAATTGACAGTGAGTTGAGCTTTAAGCCTCATGTTTTGTCCCTTTCTAAAAAAATTGCATCTGCTTGCTTTGCAGTTAAAATAACTGCCATTGAACTTGCACTCATTGGCAAAAACTGTATATTTTGCCCTAATTGAATCGAGACTGAGATATGGGATAGGCTTTTGGGGTTTTGTAGCCAGTATCTTATGGACTCTCTTTTTGTTCTTCAGAAGCGTGCCATTAGATATATCTGTGGAGCAAAAAACAAGGATCACTGTAGACTATTGTTTAAAAGATCTTGACTCTGTATGGCCTATTTATTTTAGAAACGGTAACTCTCATTCATAAAAGTAAACAGAATTTTACCTCGTAAAAACCATCTTATGTAACTCGTAATGTCACTAATTTAATGTTACCAATACCCCACTCCACCTTGATTAAAAAGTCAATCATATACGAAAGCATTAAAATCTTCAACCATCTTCCAAGGCATTTAACATCTCTTCCTTCTCTGAAACTGTTTAGGAAGAGAGTCCGGAATTTGCTAGTTGGTGGAGCGTATCTATGTACGTACAGAAACAAGAAAGCTTAGCTTAACCCTAAAAACAATTTGTTACTAAAATACACACAGAGAACTAAAATCCATAACACATTAAAAGTTATCGCAATAAAATTCATTCAGACTATAATAGATTTATTTTCATTATTTTAAGTACTGCTTTGTCAATGAGATACCTGTCTTTAGATAATAAAGCTTATTTTGACTTTGACTTTGAATAGTATTATTAAAAAAGCCAACAGGTCGATATATCTCATAAGCAGAACTTTACAAAATTTGTCTCCCGAAATGATCCTCAAGCTACATAAGACCAAGCCTAGAATATGCTCAATGTGTGGAGTCCATAATATGTTAAAGACATTAATGCCCTGGAAAGATTTCAGCGAAAAATGACTAAATTCCCTGTATCATTGCGTGATTTGTCTTACGAACAGAGATTTGAGCTTGAGAGGCTGAGGCTACCAACACTATACCAGTTAATTGGGCTCAAATATATAGTAGTAGTTAATTGGGCTCAATAATTGAAACATTTTGATCCTTTTTTGTTTGTTATTGATATTTGTATTCTTTGTTGCGATTCTAAGCCAAATCGTGTTCCAAATTCCAACTTGGGGATTTTTTGACTTGTGCCGTCTATAAGTTCGTGACTTCGTTAAGGGCCACTACTTCGAACTCTCATTAATCACTGCTAAATTAATCAGTCTGTTGAATATCATACATCATATAGATATTGACACATTTAACACACTAATTAATTTAACGAGTGATTCAACTAAAGGAGATAGTGGCCCTGAATAAATTTAACCCCCCTACTCTCCGGCATTTTAACTAGGGCCTAATTTCCAGTTCGTTCTGGCTTAATTGTAAATTTTCTTAACTTAACCTTAACTCAGTTTCTTCTAATTTGAGGTGAGGTATATTTGATTTGATTTAACAGGGTTCAGTGATTGAATTTTGCACGCTTATATGACAGCTCGTTCTGGCCTACGCATCTTTAACTTTAAATTTCCATAACCTAATTTGTCCACCACCATATAATTTGTCGAGTATTGCTACATTTTTGATAATAGGACTTTTAGGAGCTCGATACGATAGCGTCTCCCGTAGTTTCCCCGTTAATTATTTTCAGGCTGTCCTAGTAATGAATCCACTATATTAATGTCAAAAACTATTACAGCCAGAAAATAATACATTAGCCCGCCGTACAGTCGACGCCGACGCCTCATCCCTACGCTCTATTATATTCTCTCCAAAATAATATAATTAGACTTCTCTTAGCTCTGTGAAGGATTTAACTTTCGAGATAGGGTGAGGGGAGAACGGTCACGTCATAAAGTGGTATCAAAGTGTCGCTGGAGAGCAAGATTAATGGTGCATATCGACATATTTGGTCCTTCTGACTCATAGTCACCGATCGTATCGGCATAATGCAGCTTGGGTTTCGATTTGCTTCGATGGTGGCAATAATTGACTATTTAAACTTAAGGAAATTAATTCTGAATATGATATAAAAATAATGTTTCGAAGTTAAAGTTATAGTTTTGATAATCTAAGGAGCTACTAAAGTCTGCTTGTGTATATAGGTAATTTACGGTAATTAACGTTCCTTCTATTCACTTTTCCTCGATGAATCTCAGCTTCATAATAAATATAAAAAGCACCTGAAATTTTGGGATCCATGGCCATATCAAAGACAATGCTTCGAAATGAAAATTACGATGCATAAAGCTGTAAGGAGCTACCATAGTCTGCTTGTATATGCAAATAATTTACGAAAATTGAAGCCATTTCCATTCAGTTTACCCCAATGCTTTCCTGCTTCGAGACATTTTCTGATGTAAATGAAATGGGTCTCTTTCTTACCCACCCAAGCGGCTCCGGTCAGTAATAAATATAAAAACCACTCCAACATTAAGACATTATTTATCGTATAGGAGCGAATTAAAAACATTACTTTGTAAACTAAATCTGGTATCTGGCAGATATAATCGCACTAAGAGAACATGTAAATGTTTATAAATAGCGTTTAGGCACGTGACTGAGCTTTATCGGAATCGTAAATTGCGAGTGCAAACGACGCGCCCTTATCGCCCTCTCAATCATAATGTCATCTTGGTAAGTGAGGTATAAAAAAGTATACAAATTTGGGGGAGTACCGGGTGATAAGGAACGTAAATATGCTGAATGTGGGCGATTTTCCATTGCATGCCGATATTTTGGCGAGTGATTTCTAGATCAGTAAAGGCTCCTTATGAACATGTAATCAAAATCACAAGCTCTTCGAGAAACAGGATGATAAAGTTTTCTTAACGTTTCGTCCACATCTTTAAAGATACTTATATTTCTACAATCTCTACTCTATTGCTGTCTTCCGAAAAAAAGCTACGTGAACTGTAAAATGGCTCAAGTTATGACGCTTCCTGCGAAATGTTATTGGCATAGATGACCCACAGCTGTCGGTATGTTTTCTGCTTTTTAATAACTGACTTACTGTAGGGGAAACCGGTCAAAAATCGAGCGCTGATGATCGACTATAATTTTCGAACAGAACTTACAAAGCATTAGCTAGTAGACGTTTCCAATAGTAGCAAAACCCCACGCAAAACAAATGATCCCGAGTCATCCCCAACGAGTTTCGTTATTTACCCTTGGCTATGCGGTCTAGCAAAGCGCTTCCAAGAGGCTTCGTGTCTAGTAGTAGGATTCTGGGCTTTCGATATGCAGTCCCGCGTTCGATTTCCGTCGGTAGCGAGGTTTTTTAATTTTTTTTAAAGGTTATGTTTGTTTCTTTTTGTAAATTTGGTTTAGTTTTGTTTGGTTGCGCCCCGGAGCGAGCGAAGCGAGCGGAGGGCCATGCGTGAAGTTAAGATTGACTTCGAAATTCGTTTGGGCCACTCGGCATCATTTGTTTTCCGTGGGTTTTAGCTGCTAGTGACGTTTCCCGAACCACATCAAATTGATTCGAGTTGCGCGCGCCTCACATTGTCGACAAACACTATATCTTTATGATCCAGGCAATTGCTTGCAAGCGGTCTCGAAGCTCACCCTTAGGATACCTAGTTTCGGATACGGCGACCCGGGTTCGATTCCTGTCGATATTTTTATATTTTTTACAAAGTTATGTTTGTTTCTTTCTTTAAATTTGGGTTAGTTTTGATTAGAGTGGAGGGCCATGCGTGAAGTGAAAATACAATAATTCTAAATTCATTTGTTAATCAACAATGTGATGCGCGCGCAACTCTGAATCACTTTGATGTGGTCCGGGGAACGTCTTGTCGCACTGATGGCCGAATATAATTTTCGAACAGACTTACAAAGCATTAGCTTGGTGCTGTCATCTCTTAGGTGCATGTTAAGCCCCTCGAAAAGGCGTAAAATATCCCTTTTCTTGTGGACTTCAAAAATCCTTCGAATCGGGATGTTGTTTATATCCCTCAACCAGACATGGTTCCAAAAAAAGAGAATTCCCAAGGATTAAGAGTGAATAGGATCATATAATCCTTGGAGAATTCCCACTCTCAGCCAGTGTTGCCAGTGTTTTCACTTGATACTACAGGGTAGAGAAAAAAATAAAAATCAGTACTAAGGGGAAATATTCAAATACCTATATTTGATATACAGTAATATAGAAAAGAGATAATAATCTAAGCTAAAAAACGATATGTTCTTAAGACCGAAGACAGAAGTGAAAACTTCAACAATACGCATGCCAAGCGAGGGCTCTACTACCTGGGCTATGGTCCCATTGAAATAGGTGCGTCAAAAGTAAATATAAGTAAAGAGACCGGCATAATATATATTTATTGTAATACATAGTTGATTATTGTGTTTATACTTAGGTATATATGATTATTCGAATTCATATAATACATATAGACTGACAAGATGTAAAGGGTGATCCAAATACGACTTTAAATGTTATATCTTTTGCTACTGGCAGTTTCTCTCTCTCTCTCGCTTGACTGAAGTCAACTCAAGCCGACTTTACCCGAATGAGCGTTAAAGAAAGACCCGAGCGTGACGGCTCAGTCTCATTCAATCCACAGGAAATAGTGCTGAACGCACCTAAAGAAGTTTCAGTTAAAAAATTATTATTTTCCGCGTCTATTAATAACAGCAGAAACTTATGAATATAATCAATTAAATAACACTTAATTAGACGTTACTTGATGGAAATTCATTATAATTAATAGTATAATGAAACAAACTGTTTTAATTTCCACTTATATTAACTTGAACTTGACATATGTTTCGACACACTGTGTCTTCTTGAAAAGTTTGCTTTAAAGTGTTTATAATAATAACAACACTAAACCTATTACATTGGGATACACGTCTCACAAAAAAGTTTATGGTCTTCAGGTGGGCCTAAGAGGGTATAACATTAATAGTGGGAAAAACCCAAAATCCAATTGTTCGTTAAAACATTAACTTATACAGGAAGGATAACTACCAGAATAGCCAAAACACTTATGAAAAGAGATGTCAAAATAGCTTTTCGTACTAATAATTCTCTTGACAAACTCATTAAAAATAATAAATCTAAAACCAATAAACATAATCAATCAGGGGTTTATCAGTTACAATGTGGTTCTTGTACAAAAAAGTACATAGGCCAAACAGGGAGAACATTTAAAACGAGAATCAAAGAACATAAATCTAGTTATAGTTTAAAAAAGGATAATTCTCATTATGCCAAACATTTACTTAATGAAAATCATAATTTCAACCAAGATTTCAAAATTTTACATTTGGAAAACAAAAACAAAAAAAATTAAACTTATTAGAAATCATGGAAATTAATAAACTCAAACATACCGGAATATTACTGAACGAACAATTGGATTTTGGGTTTTCCCCACTATTAAATTTATACCCTCTTAGGCCCACCTGAAGACCATAAACTTTTTTGTGAGACGTGTATCCCAATGTAATAGGTATAGTGCTGTTATTATTATAAACACTTTTGAAGAAGACACAGTGTGTCGAAACATATGTCAAGTTCAAGTTAATAAAAGTGGAAATTAAAATAATTTGTTTCATTATACTATTAATTATAATCAATTAACATACGAAATGAACCTTTAATAAGTAATAATACGAATATCAATGCTAAATAGTCTAGAAAACCAATTTTTTATGAATTACCAGAATGTAGATTTTGCGTATCAAGCATAGTCGAATAACTAGAGCTGCATACGATACTGTTATTCTTTCGAAGTATCGATAATTTGCGAGTATCGATGGTATCAAAACATCTTTACTTGTGGCTCGATATTTTATAAGTATCGATAGATTTACTGCCATACCATTTCATCATCAACCAGAAAAAAGGGAAAAGCCACGCTTATTCTTACCAAACTTACCTCTCTTTATTACGCGTACGTTTTTCTTCTCCTTAATTCTTCACAATAGATTTTATAAGGGCGTGACCGTGAATTCTCGAAGCATTGGAACAGCTCTCATGTGGGAAGAGAAATTTTAATATCATATTCTTCAAATATGCAATTAATTCCATCGCAAAAAGAAAATCGATAAATGCACATCCCTATTACACACACCTTCTCTTCCGACTTGAGAATCTACTTCCAGGACCCGTATTTCGATGTCATGGGAACATCTCTCACTCGGAAAGAGAAGGTGTAATAGGGATGTAAACTTATAGATTTGCATTCGATGAAAACAATCGCATACTTGAAGAATATATTACATCTCTATTATATCCTCTATAAATCCCCGGGGGTAGATGGAATCTTTCCAGCCTTGTTACAACAAGGTAGAGAGCAGCTACTACCACACATTCAATCAATCTTCACAGCCTGCTTTGCACTTGGCTACATTCCCAAAAACTGGAGGAAAATTAAGGTAGCGTTCATACCAAAGGCAGGGCGACGATCACAAGAGGAACCAAAGTCTTACCGCCCCATTAGCTTAACCTCCTTCCTTCTTAAAACGATGGAAAAGATTAGCGTGCCATAACCCGCAGAGGAGTGGAAACAACCATTATTCTTCTTCGTCTGATGCCGTCTTCTCATTGAAGGTTGGCGACCACATTTCTGAATGCGTCTCTGTCTCGTGCTACATGGAACTGTTCTTCAACATTCATTCCTGTCCATTCTCTTATATTACGAAGCCAGGATGTTTTTTTCTTCCTATTCTTTTCTTCCCTGCATTATATTTTGCAGCAGTATGTATATTTTTTGTCGTTGCGCATCAGAATATGACCTATGTATGCTATTTTACGGATCTTGATAATATTTATTAATTTCCTTTCATGTCCGATGCGTCTCAGTACTTCTTCGTTCGTTATTCTATGTGTAGAGGGTATCCTTAGCATGCGCCTATAAATCCTCATCTCGAATGATTCCAGCTTTTTGACAGTTTGGGCTTTTAAGGTCCAGGTTTCTACCCCGTACAATAACACTGACCACACATAACACTCCATAAACCTTAGTCTAATGCGCAGCCATAGACCTATTTGTAAACATTGAAGAGTAAGCAATAAATGTCTTTCGACTCATTTCTATTCTGATCTTCATTTCTTCATCTGGATCCAGTAAGTCATTAATGATGACAACCATTATACACTGGATAAAACCCATGCTAACCAGCCGTGAGGTCACCGCGACCACTGGAGAAACAGCCGTCACAGTCAAAGTAATAAAGGTATGCCCCGAAGGAGGGGTCGTACCGCCCAATATAAGACTGACTGTCAGCACACGGTGTACACAGGAAGGACTAAATATCAACCTAAGCAAAACCTTAGTGATTCCATTCACAAAAAGAAGGAAGCTGAACCTTAAATCACTCACTTTGAGAGGGACAACAGTAGAGGTTAAGTATCTTGGCATCGTTCTTGACCGGAATTTAACCTGGCACTCATACCTGGAAAAAACTATCAAAAAAGCAACGGCAGCGCTTTGGACCTGTCGACGACTCTTTGGTAAAACATGGGGCCTAAAACCCTCCATCATCTGTGGTCCTATAACACTGTTATAAAGCCTATTATAACCTACGTCTACTTAGTGCGGTGGGTAAAAACAGCGAAACCTAATAAGAGTACAAAGGCTCGCCTGTCTGGTTATAACAGGGGCTATGAAAACGTACCCCACAGCAGCTCTGGAAACCCTACTTGGCCTCCTTCCGCTGCACATATGCATAGAAAAGGAGGCCTGGATCAGTGTGTATAGAGTCACTCAGACACAAAAACTGAAGTTAGGAAGCCTGACTGGTCACCTCAAAATTCTGAAGGACATCCAGATAGAGGCTATGACCAAACCAACCGATACAATGGAAACAAAACTCCATTTTGATCGTTCCTTTGAAGTGATAATTGAAGACCGCAATACTAAATACTAAAACAACTAGAGAGGGGTCACTTGTCTGATACACAGATGGATCAAAGATGAAAGAAGGAGTGGGATCCGGAGTTTACGGACCTAGGTGTCGAATCTCTGCACCTTTAGGAAACACTCCCACAATCTTCCAAACGGAACTAAATGTTATCAATATAGCTATCTCTGAATGTGCCAAAAAATGCTTAAAAGGTGCAAAGATCCATATCCTATCAGATAGTCAAGTACCCTTAAAAGCGCTAGCATCGAGCAGAATCAACTCCCGGCTAGTGTGGGATTGTCGTATGGCTGCAGATCAACTGGCAAACAGAAACAGACTCACCCTAATGTGGGTACCAGGGCACAAGAGTATGGAGAACAACGAAGCTGCCCACTAGCTCGCACGGAATAGTGCACAGAGTGCCTTTTGCGGGCCTGAACCATTCTGTGGCACCACTAGCGGGCACGTAATGAATGAACTCTGAAATTGGGAACAAAGGCGGAAAGAGACACACTGGGCCAATGCACCTGGGTAGAGACAGGCCAAAAGACTCATCTCTCACTCGCCTAACTACCCAAAAAAGGTACGAAAAAAAAATGAGATAAAACTGGTCGTAGACCTCACTGGACATGGCCCCTGTAGGTACCACCTCAAGAAAATGGGGAAAACCACTGACGAACAATGCAGATTCTGCCAAACTATGGCTGAAACGTCAGAGCACCTAGTCTGCGAATGTCAGGCACTGACTCGCCAAAGGTTGAGGCATCTCGAAAATACTCTTGTGGCATCTGAAGATCTATAAGAGCTCAACCCTCGAAATATTCTGAGGTTCTCGAAGGAGATAGGAATTTTTGTGTAAAACAGAAGGGTATACACAAAAGATCAATTGTGGTCGACGCGACATGTTGAAGGGCAAACCTTGCCGAGCGCACCCTGTACCATACCATATCCTGTCTTCCCACGTGGCAGCTGTTCCAATGACTCAAGAATTACCCCATTGGACCCGTATTCTCATGTCATGGGAAGATATGGTGTAATAGGGATGTAAACTTATCGATTTGCATTCTATGAAAATAATCGGGTATTTGACGAAAACAATATATCTCTAGTATATCATCTTTTCTCATGTGAGAGCTTCAACGACTCAAGAATTACCCTTCTGTAATGAGTTCCGATGGACATAACTTCATCAAAATTCATTATAAATAACTAAAGAATTTCAATAACATAAAAAACGCTTTGATCAATTTTGTGTGTCTCGGTTGACGTTTGACTGAACTAAATTTCTAACGTGCGTACGTACTAGAAAGCCATTTTTTTTTTAATCAAATATGGGAGTTAAAGGACATATTTACGGGAACGTAGATTTTACGTGTCAAGCATAATCGAATAATTAGGGATGTCATACTTTTCGAAGTATCGGTATTTTGTGAGTATCGATGGTATCAAAACATTGCTACTTTTGGCTCGATGTTTTTTAAGTATCGATACATTTACTGCGATACGAATTCATCATCAACAAGACAAATAGGAAAAGCGATGCTTATTTATCCTAACCAAGTTTACCTTTCTTTGTTCCGCGTATCGTATGTTTTTATTTTCCTTAATTCTTCATGATCGATTTTATCACTAGTGGCTAGGTCGCGCCGGTCTAAAAACATTCCCGACACGATTGTATTATATTTCACTCACGCATGGTCCTCCGCTCGCTACGGGGACGCAATCAACAAGAACTAACCAAAACTAACCCAATGCTAACCCAAAATTAAGAAGAAAAGGTAAATTAATAAAAAAACATAAACAAAACATCGATCTCTAGACTCTTGTGCTACGGGGGCTTAACAAACAAAAACTAACTAAAACTAGCCCATGGCATACCCAAAATGAAGAAATTAAACTTTTTACGAACAAAAAAAGTCTTGCAACCACCGGGAATCGAACCCTAGATGTCTGCATGACAGGCAAAGCCGCTATCCATTACACCACTACACCCTTAGACAAGGAAAGAAGAGGACAGATAACATGGGAAAAAGCCTGTTACCAGCTGCCACATAAATTACTGGGTAACTTCAATAAATTAATTGAAATTATAAGTCATAAATAATAATTAATAAGTTAAAGTAATTTTCAGTCGTAAAATAATATAGCCATTTTATAGATAGAGTATGAAAAATATATTACCTACGCCTCTGTTGAATGACTCTCCTTGAAGAAGATCTATGGCTTTATTGATTATTTGATGACTGAAAATATCCAAGATTGGGTATCAAATTACTCTCGATAATTAAATAAACATCCCTACCATGATATACTCAGAGGTAACACAATGTGTACATTATGCATTATTATTAAAACAAGAAATATGCAAATAAACTACAAGGTCAGCAGACAATAATTACCTGTGAAATGAAATTCCAGGCGCCTTCTTCTCACTTCGACTCTTGCAACCATATGCCGAACAATTTACCATTATAAATCTTAGTTTTTATCTCTCTTTGTTCAAAAACTCACAAAATAACTGCAAAATAGCACCGCCACAACCATAGATGTGTTTGCCACATAAATAATGGCCGCCGCTCTGAAAAGGCCTCAATTTCAGTACATTTGCTTAATGTCATGCGCGGTATCCTTACTCTTACCTAATCTAAGACTACACCGCTCGGAAAAACTTTGCTGAACCGCCACGACATGGGTAATTGTCATAACGCAGCGCCCCCGTCGCAGGCAGTATTTCGTCATCGGGAACGATTTTAGACCGGCGCGACCTAGCCGATAATGATTTTATCAGAGCGTGACCGTGAATTCTCGAGTCATCGGAACAGCGCTCACCTTGTAATAGGGATGTATGTATGTAGTCATGAGAACAACTCTCACGTGGGAAAAGAAGGTGTCATAGGGATTTAAACATAGATTTGCATTCGATGAAAACAATGGCGTATTTGAAGAATATATTACATCGCTATTATCCTATCGGCCCAATAAAAGCTCACAACCCACTACACTAATTAATATACAAGCACCATTAAATATATCCTAATTATTCTTAAGGAAATTTAATTGTTTTTTTAGACAGCTGTCCTTGAATACGATTGAAAAACGAATTGGAAGCAAACTAACTTAAAACCTTAATGATACCCTTAATATTTTTCACCGCCGACAAAAAAATTAATTAACAACGAATCGCTGCTACGCGAAACCTTATTATAGACCTCATTTTTCAAGGCGTCGATTGAATTTTCTCTGAAATGAGATCAAGACTGATGAATGCCAAAGATTATGAAGTAGTTATTAAACTTTGAAAATTCAGAGAGTTCGTTCCTTTGATTGAAAATGGAACGGAACCGGTTTTCAATTAATTTGGAAATAATTTGGTAAAAGGGCAAGTTATTTAAAAATAATAATTTAACCATAATCGCTTATCAGATTGTCTGCTAATGAGAAGGGTTTCTATTTGTTGTTAGACTAATTTGACGTTTTCAATCATGATAAGTAAATAATAATAATAATTTGGCAATAAGCAATAAAACTGTGTGTCTGCTATTCTATTGATCCATTCAATCACCAGCTAAACCGAGTAATGAGGATCCAAATAATAATATTCCAGCTGATTCTAATTTAATGCTACATAAAGGCGTTTTGTTTCAGGAAGTGTACTGTGGAATAGAAACGATCTGTACAGTAGATGGGCTGCACTTCCATTGCATGTACAATGCAAGAGTTAAAGCCTTCAATAGCTCCGGGGAAGGTGATTATAGTGAACTTCTAGGATTACAGACAGCTGAAGGTAAGATTTTTTAGTTGCTCCTGTTTAAATTCTTATTTATGTTCATAGTACCCTAATTATGCATTATATTCGACGATAAGGGAGTGCTTAATCACTACGCTTTCGCTTAGGCTTTGACCAATACGTGATTTGCTACTGCGGAAGGCACTCCAATTTATCTCTTTGATAATCGAACCTGGCTGCGGGCATAAAGGATCAATCGTCCTGCTGTAGTTTCAGGTCATGCATAATGCAGTGTACCCTTTTGTAATTCGAATCAAACTCCGGGCGCAAATGATCAACCGTCCTGCTGTTTCTAGGTCAACCATAAAATGCTCTAGTTTTAGAAATTTTCACATAACTTCTTGAATATTTTATTAACCCCTTTTTGGAGGATTAAGGCATTACATATATATTTTTTTTCAGTTGCTTGGTTTACATTCGACCCGATCTTATCAGGCCCGGGCCTGCAATATACGGAAGATAACACCACTGTCACGGGCGAAGGATGGGAACACAGGGTCGCATTAGGCAGCGTGGGATTTAGTAGAGGTGTCCACTACTGGGAGTTCACCATAGACAAATATGATGCAGATACGGATCCAGCGTTTGGTATCGCCCGGATAGATGTTACGAGAGATAAGATGTTAGGTATGTTACTTATGTTCGAATTTATACTCGTAAATATACAAGGTGTTTCCTAAAAGTTCCCATACCTAATCGTTTAACTTCATTATTTTGAATTTAGAAAGACCTAGTGGGAATGTCCGGAAACAGAGTATCTTGATTGCTGTAAACGTCACAATGAATTAGACCTTTAAGATTCGGACAGCACTCAAAATATACTCTGTGTATTTTACAGGGTGTTGGGTTAGGACTGAACACCGGTGATATCTGGAGAACTATTTGCTTCATAGTCTATAGCTATGGGTTAAAAGCTTTATAAAGAAGCAGACAATTATATTAAACTTGTTAGAGCCCTTAAAGTACTTCAGTTCAGTCCCCGGCACCTACTCAAGACGGCAAACTACGTGGTTAAAAACTACAAAGTTTTTCCTTTTCAGGGAAAGACGATAAAGGATGGGCGATGTACATCGACAGGCAAAGATCGTGGTTTCAGCACGCAGGTGCCCATGAACAAAGAGTGGAAGGAGGAATCCACGTGGGATCAACGATCGGGGTGCTTCTGGACCTAAACCATCACACTCTGCAGTTCTACGTCAACGAAGAGCCTCAAGGAGCCATAGCCTTCAGAGATTTATATGGAGTCTTCTATCCAGCAGTTAGTATTAACAGAGGAGCGAGTGTTACAGTGCACACAGCTTTGGATCCACCATCCGATTCTGATGAGACGTAAATGTTCTGATTATTTAAAGACGTTTTGATAAATGTATTAATATATTTACCTTAAATATTTAAAACTTACTACGAAGCCCCATCCCTGACTGAATGTTCACTAGACAAGTCTGAGCAATAGAAATGTAGTATATTCACTTTCTGCAGCCGTAATACTAAGGAAATACCATTTTAATACAGTTTATATTGACAGTAGTTTGGATGCAGTCATGGTCGTCTGCTTGGTGTATCTAAATTGTTTAGCCAAGTTTCACAGTTATCATTGGAAGGAAAATTATTGAACCAACCAACTGGGAGGTTGACAGTGGTTGAGCTTAGAAGACCATGTAATCTTGTATGCCTCTGTTTGGTGCGATCATATCCAGAATCTTCACCGATTTGCACCTGGTACCGTCCATAACGACTTTAAATCTCTCTTCACTTACAACTGTGGAAAGGGAATGTACTTTAATTGCTTCGATGTATGCTGCTTTACAGGAATTTTGTTTAAAAATAGCATGGATAAAACATATTTTCTATGGGACAATGATTAGCGTTAGTAGCCAGTCAGTTTTCACTTTACTTCGATTTGCTGGCTAGCTATAACATTGCTGAATATTAGTATAACGAACCTGAAAGTTGGCGGGATAATTTCTGATATGCTGCATGCATTGAAAGGCCTTCAAATCACCCACTGACAGATTAGGGATCGCGGAATTGATACGCACTCTTTAAGGCTAAAAAAGCAGTTTGGCAACTGAATCAAGAAATGCAATTCTCCATATAATCGTTATAAAACAAAACTCCAAGTATCTCCCGAATCCCTATAGATGTCGAGTGTGTGTATCCACTGTATAATAAATCTGACTTAGATCAAGAAACATGTAATTTTGATGTGATATTGATCGATTCTTGGGAATCAATAATTTAATAATATACATGTAATATACATATAATCATAAGGAAGCATATTCTGCAATTTAAATATACCTTAATATGTTAAATGTGTGCAAGACAAACACCATGTTGCAACTTAAATACACTTAGAACATAATGCAAGATGATACTTACATGAACAGTCAGAAAAATCAAGAATACACTTTTTGTCATGGACACCTGAATTATTTTTTTCCTCGAAAAAGAACAGGAATTTGCTACAATTTTCAGCTGCCTAAAAATATAGACTAACTCACTATTATTACATTTTTCTGACAAAATACTCTTGAGTATCTACGGTTCGAACAAAATCTCTATGTCTACATTCATGTGGCACATAAATAACAAAAGCAACCCAATCTGGAGAATCAAAAGTGACCAAATTAACCAAAGCCAATCGAAATAAGTCTCAATTAGCCCAAATAATGTAGTAAATAAAATAAGAAAACATTAGATGGTTATTTAGATATCGAGAGTGTTTTGGTTAGTTTGAGTTGGTCAAGACTGTTTCTTTTTACCTAGATGGAGATTGAAATAAACAACAAATTTTTATTCTTATTATACAGCAGCTTTTTAGTTTTATTTTTAAGGGCATCTGTAATAGTGAGTTGTTATGTTATAATATGTCTATAATTATCCGAGTACATTTAAAATTAAGTATTGCCGCAACAATATGAATTAGTCTAATGATCTATGAGGTAAAAGCGTTGAAATTTGAAGCTGAACAACCATCTGAGCTTTTCAACAAAAAACTTAAAATGTCATGAATTTTCTCGACTCATTTAAGGATCATCTTGTATATCACTTACTGTTTGTACTTAAACTTACATAATATGCTTGTATTGGATACTTGAATAATTTATAGTTCTTATGTTAATATGCCCAGCATATTCTTAAAAGAAAATCTCGATGTTTTTTAATCGAAAAGAAAATCTCAATATTTTAATCTAAAAATTGAAGACCATACTAAAAATGTATTTGTGTCAGTTTTACAAAAATACAACTCTATGGAATGGTCTGATTGCATATTGAATGTATTAAACAGAGAAACATATGTTTCAAAGCCGCAAACGTAAAATATACTTACGGTTTATACCATGCATCAGTGCGTTATCAGCGTCGGTAAACCACACCTCTGCGGTTTTTGAATTCCACCATACTATTACCCGTTATGAAATATAGGTTCTAAATTGTATTGCCTTTAAAATTATATAAGCATATTTCCCCAAGTATCTCATGACTGCATAATACACTAATCAGTTAATCAAAACAGTATATGATTACCTACCATCACCAAAGATAATACTAGCAGAGACAAGGTAGAGATGCGCAACTCAATGTTAATAAATCATCCCAGAAATAGAAAGCTGCCATGCCTTCTTTGTTTCGCTCCAAGGGAAATGAACGCAGATGGCGCGCGAGACTGGCGATGTTGTTTGCCCGCCAAATTCAAATTAACCATCTCTTTTTTTACCTTATTTCTTCAAAATTTCCAGGTTCAATTAAATAAATATTCGCATATAATTCAAAATGTTATTTATTTGGTTTAGATGTATATTTTTCTTAAAGACTTTTTCTTAAAGACAATACGGATCAATATGGAATGGCCAAACAGACTATATGATTCTTCCCATTTATTAAATTTAATATACATAATTGCACTAATGCTACTTTCGATTATCATTTCTGAGTAATCTTTTGCAAATGAAAGCAAAAAGAATTGAAAGTGGCATAAGTTTAACTTCAACTGAATGACAAATGCAAATAATCGTTGCCTTCCATCGAGCAACTAGAGTGAACATGCTTGCAACAAATTATCATAAAAACAAATAATAATATACACTCTAATCACTAAGTCAATACTTCAAGGTGGGCAATATAGGTTTTATTCTAGCAAACAAAAGGTTTTGAAAATCGGGGAAAACTATTTCCGAAAGTTTAGAAAAAAAGGAACTCCTCATTTCAGAGTGAACCTGCATGAACTCAAAAGCATTCGAGCTTCCCCCGAGGAAAAATACGTTTCGTCTGTACATCACATGGTAAATACAAGAAAATCTAGTTGGAACAACAAAAACTATCGATTATTCAAGTTAAATCGTTGCTTATTACACTACAATAATTGTAATATACTATAATAATCGAATCAGCATTATTTTGTTGAAGTTTTTAATACTTTTACATATCAATATAGTTATTAATCGCTAAGTTTTTAGTGGTTGATTCCTTCTTTTTGATTATAATAAAATGATATTTAGAAGGGTAACCGGCAACCTTATTAAAGACTGATTAAATTTTTACTGGCCTCTGTGAATCGTATATTATCTATGCATACTAAAATACATTGCCAATTTGGTAACTAAACCAAAAAAAAATAAAAAAATTATAATATTACATGACAATTTGCAGTTTAATATCATAGGCATGTGTTTCAACTGTCTGGGGTTAATTTTTTTAAATACTAGTTCTGAAAAAAATAAATGATTAATTGAACGTTTTCGAAGTATTTTAGTAAGAAAAATTATTCTATCGCTCCACCCTCCAAACATATTCCCTGATATTTTCTACCAAAAAAAGTGATACGCTACTGCCTTTTGTGCATGTGCACATTTTTTTCGATTAGCCTGGTCAATTCTCAGTCTCGTAAAAAAAACAATATTAAAACGTTTGAACACATTCCTTAATGATTTATTTATTTATCTATCAACGAGCAATTGCCCAATTAAAATACAAGGGTAAAAATACAAAATACAAATCTTACACAAAAATTTTAAAATTGAAGTGTTGAAACAATGGTAGAAAAATAGCATGTAGCTATTACTCATATATCCATATCACCAAATAAGCCAATCAAAGCAAACAAACGACAACAAAAATCAACAACTGTAACAATTAAATAGAACTGAACTGGTTTCCAAAACAGTCCAACCTGTCAGAATACTGATTCGCAAACCTAGCTGCTCTAGATAGGTAAGAATTATATCCGTTAGTATAATGGGGCGCAATTTGGAAGGGCTGAATTAGCCTTGTTTGCCTAGAAGGGACATGGATATTAATTTTTCCCAATAGCTCAGGACTAAAACTGTGAGAGTACAACAGATTGTAAAAAAAGGTGAGATCCTTGTGCATACGTCTGATCTGAAGGGCAGTCATATTGAGTGAACTTTCAATGCTAGAGTAATTGATATCCACTCCACAACCCTATGGTGTTCCCTAAAAAAAACAAACGTTAAGAATTTGTGTTGAACTCTTTCGATAGCCTGAATGTAGACACCATAGTGAGGGGAACAGACACATGAGCAGTAATCTAAATGGGCTCTCACCAAAGAACAGAACAATGATTTAATGGACTGGATATTAACAAAATCTTTAGCACAGCACTTGACAAAGCCCAGCATCTGAAGGGATCTTGAGACTGCCATAGATATATGGGGAATAAAAGATAAGTTTGAATCAAGGATAACGCCCAGATCTTAAATTTGAGATACAGATTCCAAAGGGCAACCATTTTATGGTATAGATTTGATCCGGTGTGTTTCTATTACGGCTGAAAATCATCAAATAGCACTTGCTGACATTAAGTTACATCCCACTAATTACACACCACTGGCTTACAAGATCTAAATCAGCCTGTAAACTCAAGTAATCATCGTTATTCTTGATCCTCATATATAATTTTAAATCATCTGCAAACATTAGAAAAAGTGCAGAGATAAAACAAGAGGCAACATCATTCACATATATATTAAAAAGAAGGAAGGAAAAGGTGTGAACCCTAAGGTACACCAGATGGCACTTTAATCTCCTTGGGTTGGAAGCCCAGAATGCGTACTATTTGTATTCTCTCTGTAGGGTAAGATGACAACCATTCCAAAAGCTCGGCCTGAATTTCCAGACCTTGCAACTTATCAATTAAGACCTTATGTTTTACCTGGTCAAAGGCCTTTGTAAAATCTGTATACACTGCATGAACGGTATAACCATCTTCCAAGGATCTCAAAAGAAAATCCGTAAATGTTAAAAGATTCAGTTCAGTGGAGCGGTGAGAAAGAAATCCAAATTGTTGATTAATGAAACAACCCTGCCAACAAGCTGCCATATAATCACATACAAGGCTCTCGAAAACTTTTGGAATACAACTAAGCACACTGATGGGTCGATAATTGCTGACCTGAGAGTGATCCCCAGATTTGAATATAGTAGTGATAAAGCTTACCTCCCAAAAGCTGGGAATGTCCCACTCATTAATGAAAGATTAAAATGTGGAAAAGGGGTCCAGAAAACAGAAAGCTACAATGTTTAACTAAGGATGGGGGAAGACCATCAGGGCCAGGTCCCTTGTTTATATTTAGTTTGGATAACTTTTCATAGATAGATGAGATAGGTATGCAAAATCGTGACAGGTTGGTCTCCAGAAGGCAATTCAGTATCATGCAAGACATAATCCTCAACACTATATATATTGGAAAAATATTCAGCAAATAAATTGACAATCTCTATGCCAGAGGCACTAGTAATGTTATTATAGTGGGTAACAGAAGGCAAACCACAACTGCTCTTTTTACTGTTAACAAATTTCCAGAAACTTTTTACATTATCCCTAAGGGATGATTCCGTTAGACCAACATAATCTTGATAACTTTGTTTTTTTACGTGCTTACAGCGAGCTCGCAATTCAGAAAACTCAGTATAGTCACCAAGCAATTGAGTTCTACGGTATTTGGTATGCGCTCTCTTTTTATCAATTATCATTTGTTGGAAACTTCCTTGCTGAATATTTCTTCAAGGGAACAAACATATCAATTGTCAGATAAATAATGTCATAAAAAACATTGACCATATCATCGAGAGTCCTCCACATAAATAAGTTATGCTAATCAAACCAGTCAGTCCAAAGATGTAAAAACAAGATTCACATTTCAACTCAAATGACAGTGGTGGATGGTGAACATCTTCAGGCAGTAGGGTTCCTCTGCTGCAAATATCTCAACTCCACCATCCTGCCCCAAAACTAGATCCAGCACTACTGTGTTGACCTGACAGAGATTTTGATATGAGCACAAAAATGAGAGAATCTGCATGGATTTAACCTCTCTAGGTGACACTCCAGCCACAGGTACAGCCACTGAGGCCATTCTATCGTTCGACCACTCACAATATGGAAGGTTAATGTGTTAATATGATGTGCTAATATTTGAGGGTGTGATTCATCAGGACATTTTATGAAGTAAAGTCCATATGAACATACAACTGTTTATAATTATTAATTTTTATTAAGACTGATAATGATCAGTGGCGGCTCGTGGGTTTTTTTTTCAGAAAGAGGGCACGAAAATCAAGGTTTTCCCTCATTTCTACAAAGAGGGCTTGTTGCAACCGAAAAAAAGGTGACAAAAACAATGTATTAAACTACCGGCCAATATCACTGATGCCAATACTCTCGAAGGTACTGGAAAGATGCATGGTCATGGTTTATATGTTTTAATCTTATTTTAATGTGAACTATTCCATTCCAACATATTGACAATATGTGTGACACTAAACGAAATTTCATTTCATTACAAAAAAATAAAAATAAATGAAAAAGATAATTTATTTAAAGATAAAATCCATTCTTCAGTTTTTCTTATGACTGTATAACGCAATTACTTTGTACAAAGTCGAAATCAGGAACGGATTGGATAAACTATTTTTTGATTGATAAAACTGTTTTTGTTTTGTGACATGGTAAATAACAAGCTATTTCTCGTAGATGTTTTATAAGAAACTACTAAGCGCCCACGAGTCGCCACTGATCATTGTTCTAGATATTAACAAATTTAAACCAAGTATGTTGCTTTTGTTTATAAAATGATGTGATGAATTACATCCCCAAATATTAACATGTCATTAAGGAATATTCGTCAGTACTGATAAATGAAGCAATTTTAATTTATTGTTTTAAATCAAGCCCTACGAGAAAAATGCAAGAGACCATTTTTATGTAGAATTAGTTGCCCAATGGCTAATCAGAAAAAATATCCACATGGAAATAGCCAGTCGCTTATCACTTTTTGTAAGAAAATATTACAGGACAAGTTGATAGGGACGCTGCTGCTGCGATAGAATAACAATATGTGTTTTAGTACCCTATTAACGCATACCAAAAGTAAAAATAATATCTGGAATAGGTACTTCGGCGATATTAAAAAATAACGATCTTAAAAAACGCTGCAGCAAAAAAAAAAAGACGTTGCGTGTTCATATGATAAAGTGATCTGAGGAATCACACCCTAAAATATTAACACGTCATTAAGGAACACCCTGTACATTCATGTTCTAAAATTAAATAAATAATCAAATGGTTTAGTTACCAATGTGCTTGATATAAAAAAACCCAAACCTGCTTGGAAAAATTTGTCTTCGACGGTAGAAAAATTTAAAAAAAATGTTAATTTAACATCAAATTATTTCTAGTCCGAGAATAAAATTATAAATTTATTTTTAGGAAATGGCGAAAGTAGCATTGACGTTTTGAATAATTCGATTCTGCCTATCTGATTCCAATAAATATATAATAATGAAGAATAGGTATATAAATTTAAATCAAGTTAGATGGAGCCCGTAGCACGAGCATCTATTTCAGCTGTTGTATTATTCAGGTTTCCCATAATTTTAGATTTATTTCATCACACACAATACCAAAAAATTCTTTAATTGTGACATCTGTGTTTGGGTAAAATACTTTTTAGAAAAAAAAAACAACATTTTTATTTTAAAAAACAGAAAAACAAGTTCGTATGTTATAATAATTGCAAATTTTATTTATTAAGTTTATTTTTATTTTATGATATTCCGGTGCAAGCACAATGGGATCATTGTGACGAAATTCCGCTATTAGGCCAATCAACGAATGGTCCAAAAGTACAGTGCGTGAGCAGGGACCTAAGTGATTTCTTCAGAAACTTGTTCTGGGTGCTTAGGGAGTAAACATACTAAAAGTCCTGACGTCTAGGTGGTGAGCCGGGAGGGGGGAGCACAAGGATGGTCCCATTTTTGAGTTTTTCGCTTATATCTCAAAAACGGTGTATCGTATGGAATTTTTTTCTTATATGACATGAAAGCGTATGAAATTCTCTACAACTTTCATTCCATATACATATACTTTTTTCGAATTCGCAACCGTTTGCGAGCTACACGCTCGGGAAAAGTGAAAATTGAAAAAAAAATTACCTCACATTTTTCATCAAACATTCCTTCATATCGTTTAAACTACTCATCTGAGGAAAAAGCCTCTTTTAGAAAGTTGCAGAGAATTTAATTCTCTTTAGGAATATATATATACATAGGCCAATATATCTCCAACCGGGCAACAGTTACATCAATTGTTAAATTTTTCGTAAAATTTCGTCTTTCTCAGAAGAAGCTGTTTTTGTTGTTCATGAGCCACATATGTCGCTTGTGTGTATCGTCCAATGTGTTGCTACACATGAAAACGGCATATTAAATGCAGTGAACAAAAATCTTGTTACATCAAAATTATCAAATTATATTTTAGAGATAATAAAAGTAAGACACGTATAAGGTAAGTAATGTATTCAAGTTTTTATCTCCTTCAGTCGTGAGGGTGCTGACAAGGGTTCTTCATTTACGGCACTTTCGTCCTCAGTTGTGGCTGGTTCTCGCTGAAGGGGCTCTACTAGTCTTCATCGTCCGCTTCGTCGTAAAAAAGCACTCCGTTAAGGCAATTCCCTTAGCAACGGAGGCACGCCGCATCCACATTTGTCACTAACACAATCCTTGGTACAGCGGCAAAATATCGTTTTCAGTAGGACCTCCGATGCTGGTGAATGTTTTGTTGCAATTGACACCAGGATGTCTCCTACGTGTTTCCAACCCCACTCTTGAGGAGGCAACTCATTCCCGAGCTACTGCTGCACTTGGTGGTAGGTGCTCCGGGAATGCTGCTTAGCTGCGCTCTCAGTTGGTGTGGAGGGAACTGATGTGCAGACTTAATATTTGCCACTGACTTCATGAACGACTGGAAGCGGTATTGGTTGAGGGAGGATGACTTGCTGGTGCCCCATATCAGTTGAGGAAGCACATCTTCCCAGCCTATTCAGCGTCCCCGCGAGTGGAAGAGGGGCTGTAAAAGGTAACTGCCGCTTTCTTGATGGTTTGTGACTTTAAGTACAAGCTTTCCTTAAAGTTGAAGATGCTGTGTCACAGCCTGTAAACGAATGTAAGAACAGGATGTGTTCAAATCCACGCTGCTGCATCTCTTGGGTGGACAGTCCCATTGTTTTCGTTTTCCCTCGGCCGGGGTTTAACAGTAGGATGTCTTGGATGAGAGGAGAGGAACCTACAGGGACAGCGAGGTCTACATCCTCACCAACAACAGCCACAAAGCTGAAAGTGGATTGATTCACAGCAGTCTTTACGATAAGGACGTCAGCATCATCCGTGGCCTGCAGAGTCTATATCCCATACTCCTGAAGCTTTGTGTGTAGTAAAGATGTAGGATTGGACAAAAAATCTTCTTTTTTCACAGATATCGATGTGTTCCGTATTAAATTGATGTCACCAAACCTCCTCAGTCTGTATCGTAGCCTCTGTTCTTGTGATTTCATACTGTTGGCTGAGTTCGAATACCCATCAAATACCAGAGTGCGACTGATTCCAGGATAGTGGTGGTTGACGTAGGTGATATATCCATTACAAATGGTGGTAACGGAGGCATCTTTTTGCCAAATTACTCTATGCAGCAGGAATCCTCCGTCCACTACTATTTTCATCTGAGACAGTTGAACAGCCTTATTACATTACCATTATCCAATTTATTATTATTATTATTATTATTATTATTATTATTATTATTATTATT
>MU182426.1:336884-355464 GCA_016904865.1 Pissodes strobi | reverse complement strand
GATCTTCTCCTGAATGTAGACGTGTCTCTACTAAAATGGCGAGAAAAGACCACGGACTCTGGCTTTTCTCCATAATTCCATCATCTAATAACTGTTGTATTTCACCCTGTTTCTTGCCTATAGGAGGTATATGTTCTGCAATTATGCGGTGTTTCACTTGATTAGTGCAACTAACCCTTGGGTAGGTGCTTTGAATATATCTATATATTAAACAATGATACTTCATGGTATCGATACTTTTATGCTTATTTCTACTTTTTGTTTCTTCTTCTTCCTCTTCTTCTTCTTCTTTTTATACCTTGCCTGGATTGGCAATCATTGGCAATATTGGCAATATCAATAATTGCCTCTTGAATGTTTGGTAAAGGAAAAATTGCAGTTTTTGTGATTTTATTTAGTTCTCTGTAATCTATGCATAATCTGACCTGAGGATCTTCTTCTGGATGTAGCCGTTTATCTACTAAAATGGCGATATTCACTGTATAAATGAAATCTTTATCGCTTATACTTATTTCTACTTTTGTATCGATACTCCTAGTGGCATCGTGACCTCTCTAATTTCGGTTATAAAATTATGCAAGTTTGAACAGGAATGTTTTCTTTCAAATATGTCTATCCTTCTTTGATGCATTTAATTAACCCAAGCCACTGGCAAGGACAGACGATATTAAATTAACATCGCCACTACTAGAAGCTGCTACTTACTCTGGTTTAGAGATGAGATGATATTATGTGTCGAAATTGCGAATTCGATGTTAGAAAATCTCATATGGATTTATGACTAAATATTGCCCTAATTACGAAATTATCAAAAATATAAGAGTATTTATTACTGGTTATTAGCTAAACAATAACCTCAACTTTTTGTTGATTCAATTCCTATGTTAAGCTATAAATGATGAATTTTCTATCAAAATCACGAAGCTGGTCTCTCAATAACAATTGTTTCTTCTTCTTCCTCTTCTTCTTCTTCCTATACCTGTTTGGTAAAGGAAAAATGGCTGTTTTTGTGATTTTATTCAGTTCTCTGTAATCTATGCATAATCTGAACTGAGGATCTTCTCCTGAATGTAGACGTGTCTCTACTAAAATGGCGAGAAAATACCACGGACTCTGGCTTTTCTCTATAATTCCATCATCTAATAACTGTTGTATTTCACCCTGTTTCTTGCCTTTTGTAATTATGCGGTGTTTCACTTGATTAGTACAACTAAGCCTTGGGCTAGGTGCTTTGAATATATCTATATATCCACCAATGATACTTCTTGGTATCGACACTTTTATGCTTATTTCTACTTTTGTATCGATACTCCTAGTTGCAGTCTCTAGTTTCCGTTATAAATATGTCTATCCCTCTTTGATGCGTTTATTTAACCCAAGCCGCTGGCAAGGACAGACAATATTAAATTAACACCACCATCGCTAGATGCTGCTGCATACTCTGGTTTAGAGATGATATTATGTATCGAAATTGCGAATTCGAAGTTAGAAAATCTCATGTGGATTTATGACTAAATATTGAACTAATTACGAAACTACCAAAACTATAAGAGTACTTATTACTGGTCATTAGCTAAACAACAACCTCAACTTTTTGTTGATTCAATTCGTATATTAAGCTATAAATGATGAATATTCTGTCAAAATCGCGAAGCTGGTCTCTCAATAATAATTGCTTCTTCTTTTTCCTCTTCTTCTTCTTATTCTTCTTATACCTTGACTGGATTGGCAATATCAATAATTATCTCTTGAATGTTTGGTAGAGGGAAAATGGCTGTTTTTGTGATCTTATTCAGTTCTCTGTAATCTATGCATAATCTGACCTAAGGATCTTCTTCTGGATGTAGACGTTTCTCTACTAAAATGGTGATATTCACCGTACAAATGGATTCTTTCTCGATCGGACCCTGACTTGGGCAGATCTTCTATACATCTAAGCCAGGCTGCTATCGAATGCAATAGCTTATGCCGTTCTATCCATCTTCTTCTTGAATTATAATCAGGCGAATTAAACAAAATTTAGGACTATGGCTAAAATACATGCTCAGTGTTTCTTCACTTTAAGATTCTTAGAAGTTAATTCCCTATTGAGCAAAACAGCGTCATCAAACTGCAAGTCTTTTAGAAACTCTCCAGCAATTATTTTTTGCTGTTTTGCCATTAATCGTCAACAAACGTGACTCAATTGAGAGAATCTATCTTTTAAATTCAATCATGAAGTTCTAGTGGCAGTAGAAGCATCATAGTGAATATCTTTATAAACTTATTGATTGAATTCACTTTAACATATTCTATTATTTGCATTTATCGCTAGGATTGCATCCAAATTAGCTAAGTTTGTGACGATACATTTTATTATGGTACGTTCATGCCTACATGCACAATGAATGAATGAATGCATTTATGCTGTAGCGTTTTATCACTACATATTTATGTAACGCAAGTCGCAGTAATTTAACAAATTCTCCGTATACGAGAGAATCTTCCCTTTTTATCACGATGTGGAACGAACAAACGGAATAATGCATTTTATTTGAACAGGACCGTACAAGAAAAACTGATTTCTAAAGTTTACATTTGTTCTACATTTTTTCAAGTTATTAGCCTGTTTGTATCAGTTTCAAGTATTCAATTATACCATTTTCTTATTAAATTTCCAATCAGCCCGCTAAAATAAATAGTGTGTAGGCATCACCCTTTGGACTAGAAGGCCTGATATCTAAATCTAAGATGGCGTGGCTAGTAGGGCTCTGACAATGGAAAACGTATTAATAAGCATTGTTACGTTTTGACTTCAAAAAAATACATACCTAAATTAATTTCTAATGGTTAATTACATGTTATTTACCAAAATAACAACAAAAAATCGTTTGGGAGTTGGGAGCCGTGTTGTTGTTTTAGATATTATCAACTCTGAAATTACCAATGTACCAAAGCAATCAGTTCATAACTATAAACTATAACTATTAAATTGCATAACGTAGAATAATTAAAAGGTATTGTATAGCGTAGTGGGGTTAAGAGTCTATTTCCACGAACACCGGGTAATGTCCTTGTCAATAACATAATAAATTACTTATTTTGTATAAATATTATTTATTGCAAATGCACAAATTTCACAATTTTAAATACATTTTATATCAAAAACTCAAAATATACCATGTACAGCATTAAGTTTGGGTCCCGGATCGGGCGGCCATATTGGCTATTGCCTTTCTTAGTCTCCTGGCCTTATTCTGGAGGAGGTGTTGATAGGTATAGTGGCGTACAGGCTATTGAACCCACTTTTTGCAAAATTGACTCGCTTCATTGTATATTATCAAAATATAGCAATGAAACATGAAGAAGTATTATAGATAAATTAAGTTCATTAGTTAAAAAAAGACTAATTATTTCGTTTCTTTAATCTCTATCGCCTATTTTATCATAAATATTTTACAGGATTCCGTATTTTAGACAAATTATTATTACATAATTACCTTAGGACAACCATGAATTCGTTGGTGTTATTAATAAGCATTCAGGATTTTTAGACCATAGTAATTGTTTAGAGGTTAAGTATAATATAGACAAGCCCTGAAAGTGATTATTTATAGATGTACATTTATGTGTGAACTGAGAACTTTTTCCCCTTAGATTCCTATTAGTGGATTCAAGTATTTGTTTTACTAATAAAACTTTAAAACTATTCGAGTTGTCTCCTTCAGTATGTCACGATACGGGTGAACCTAACAGAGAACATCACAATATGGTGGGGAACCAGCAGTAAGATATTACACATTTTTCTGTCAACAGCGCCATCTTCGAAACTTTGAAAAGCCTTGGAGCTTTGCGATTATTGAAGCCACAAACGCAGTAACTATTGAACCGGGTATTCAATTAAAACATCTGTGTATTGTCCACCAGTTTAATTTAATTTTGCGAGATATGTTGATATATCATATCGTTGTTTTTAAACCACA
This sequence comes from Pissodes strobi, assembly GCA_016904865.1. Taxonomy (NCBI): domain Eukaryota; kingdom Metazoa; phylum Arthropoda; class Insecta; order Coleoptera; family Curculionidae; genus Pissodes; species Pissodes strobi. The sequence continues at coordinate 351,502 of MU182426.1, read as the reverse complement.
TTTTTGTCCTACAATTTCGCATTTGAATTGTTGTGTATCACGCTTGACATGGGTTGATGTGATGTTAAATGATGACACCATTGTTTAAACAGCTTTCAACCTTACTCCACCCCTGGTAATAGGTTGCGCGCGAAGTAAATAATGATTTTAAAAGCTTCTACATTCATTGCCCGGAAAACAATAATTTTACTAACGGTAACAACGATCAAACGCCGACTACAATACGTTTCGTAGTGAGAGGGAAAAATAGTTTAAGTTCGCAAAACCGGCTATTGTTATTGCCAGTCGAAACATATTTTCTTAGCCATTGAAAATGTGTGGGACGTGTAAGAGTTTTTGAGATTTGAAGTCGTGTACTTCGTTACTGTAAATCTGATTAAAGCAGGAATACTTTGTTATTTTGTTTCGATAGATCGTGCAACAGTGCAGTTCGTTTAAGAAAAATTGGTGCTAAACAAATTTTTATTACTCTCATTATTAAAGCCTGTCCCAAGCCAGGTTGTAAAAGTGGTCAGGGAGCGAAGTAACAACCTCCAAACAAATCAGGGTTCATCTGGTTCCGGACGATTGCACCCAGTGAGGGCCCTTGAAGAAGTGGTCAAGGGCCGACAAAAGAATACCTAAAAGGCGGAGAGGAGAGTCCTGAAAGGGAGTCTAGCTAGAGGTCCTTCAAGTTGGAAAAGTGCTAAAAACCCAACGTTTTGCCCTTGAATCATATCTATATTTGGTCAAACGGAGCAAGAAGAAGGAGCTACCTAACCGATACGATCATTACGCGGAAAAACAGGACTTAATTTTACAGTGAAAAGGAAACGGTGTATGATTAAGACCCCACGACAGAAATGAATTAAAAACGAAATAAAATTAAAAAAAGATTTCTTGAAAGTAAGTCAGCTTACCTCTAAGTTACCATTGTTGCACGTAAAATCATTTTTAATGAGTAAGTAAGAACATGTGCTCCGACTGCTCGTCGGCATGAGAGTGTGTCAATTATTTACTTTTGACTAGGGCGCCACCAGTTTGAAATATTTAAACCACTAAGTAACTGTACAACCACTTTGAGAATACCGTCGCTCTAAAATATGCCAATTTACCCTGAACCTCTCAACCAAACTTAGTTTCAGAATACAATTTCTTTCCAAGTTTTCGTTTAAGGCACGGCCCCACGTTGGGCGCCAAATTGTTGCGCGTAAAACCTTTTTAAATGAGTTAGCAAAAGCTTTGGGGTTCCTGCTCTTAACATAAACTTTTGGAGAGGAGCAGCCAGAATTTTAAGCATGGAACGAACGACCGTATTAAAGCAATGATGAAAATCACAATCATAGAGAAAATAACGTTGGGGAAACACCCCAGCATATGTATCAACTTATCGTTTTTACCTTATAGTTTGGTGATGACACCCTGTATGTTCGTAGTATGATTGCGTCATATTTAAAACCCAAATAGATTTTTTCACCTGAGGTAAACAGTAATTTGTGTGTTTAAAGCTTCGCATTTCCGAATCTGGATTATCGGTAGAATAGATTCCATTATATGAAACAATCGCTGGAAAGCAAGTTGTCACTTTCCCTCAAGGAATCATCCGGCAGTTTCCGGTTTTTGTCTCCACTTCTGAAGAGATCAGATTTTAGTAGTTTAGTGTCTGAAAAACACTCAACCGTGAAGCATCGGCCTTAGTCGTCGCTCTGCTTGAGTTTGGCGCCAAGAACATCAGCCTCTGTCGCTGCTCTGTTTGACGCCAAGATATTTAGGTATTTTCTCATTTGTTGGCATAGATATTTAGAAAATATCTCGTGCCCTCTGTTCTCCTTTTACAAGCTTGGATAAGGACTCTTTTGGGCGTTTTTGCGCATTTTCTCAAGACAGAAACGCGGTAGCGTCTCTTCTATTGATAAAGATTTAAGAAGGTAAATTGGAAAATTGTAGTAAAAAAGAAATGACAGATCTATTCCTGTATTGAATATCGAGGTTTTTCAAATAATTGTACAGGGTGTCCAATTTTCCTTGTCATTGCGGGGTATCTCCAGTATTTTGGCAGATAGAGAGATGCGGTTATCGCAAACCTGGACTACTTTTTCGAGAAACAAAAAATGCCATCATCAGATTTTTCCTAGCCCTCTTCGTTTTCGAGCTACAGGGTGAAATTGAAAATTTGCACTTTTAGGGCATGCCTCGCATCTCAGTTCTCTGAAAACTTATCAAAAAGATAAAAATGCATTCTTATAGATCTCTTTACGTATAATTCAGTGGCGTGCTTGACTTTTTTTAGAGCTACCATTTTTGACATGCCTACGAACCAAACTTGGGATTTTTTAAATGAAACATCCTGTACTTTTATGCCATTAGATTGCATTATTTTTTACCATAAAAATGATATATAATAGTTTATGCTTTCTATTTTCGGAAATGTTTCGGGTGTTTCATTTAAAAAATCATGTTTGAATCGCATGTAAAAACGGCTATTCTAAAAAAAAATTAAGCACGCCACTGAATTATACATGAAAAGATTTATAAGAGTACGTTTTTACCTTTTTGATAAGATATCAATCAGCTGAGATACGAGGCATGCCCTAAAAGTGCAAATTTCTAATTTCACCCTGTAGCTCGAAAACGAAGAGGGCTAGGAAAATTTTGATTATGGCATTTTTTGTTTCTCGAAAAAATAGTCCAGATACCCGAAAAATGACAACGAAAATTGGACACCCTGTACTGAAGTTCCAAATAAAATATTTTTGTACTGAATGCAGTACAATGGTATTGAAATGACAACAATGACGGAAAATCTTTGACAAAGTTGTGACACACCGTGTAGGTTGGTTTGGGTTACATTTAATTACCTGAAATCGCATTGCAAATAGTTTGAATCCGGAGAAATGGGTCACAGTTGGAAAATTTGGGTATACGGGCCGGCATAATAGATATTTATTAGTTGATTATTAACTTTTTGAGTTTATAATTTGACAAGTAGATAATTATTAATGGCAAGACGTGCAGAATGATTCAAAAAGATTTTAAACGTCTTCTTTCTTACTACAATTGTCCATTTTACCTTCTTCAATCGGCAACAACAGGAGAGACGCTGCCGCGTTTCTGTCTTGAGAAAATGCGTAAAAACGCCCAAAAGAGTCCCTTATCCAAGCTTGGAAAAGGGGAACCGAGTACACGAGATGCCAACAAATGAGAAAATGAGTAAATATCCTGGCGTCAAATAAATAATTAAAACCCAAATAGATTTATTTCACCCCAGGTAAGCAACATATTTCAGTTACTCCTTAGTCCGAACCTGGATTGTCGGTAGAATAGATTCCAATCGCTGTAAAGCAAGTTGTCACTCTCCGGCAATGAAACAGTTTTTAAACGTTTAAATTTAATATATCTTTGTCTCTGTCAATGTTGCGTAAACAACAATATGTCAAATAAAGAAGGAGCATTTTTTTACCTTCTCAGCTGCGAAATGGAATCGTCCGGCAGTTGTCTCCACTTCTGCAGAAATCAGATTTTAGTATTTTGGTGCCTGACAAACACTCAACCGTGAAACATTGGCTTTAGTCATCGCTCTGCCTGAGTTTGGCGCCAAAACATAAGACTCTATAAATTCAATAAATTTCCGATTATTTATTCCTAGTTTTCGAGTCAAAAATCAAAAATCAAATAAAAAAAAAGAAAATCATTATGCAGTGGAAACCAAGAAGAACAAAGAGAAGTGTTGGCAGACCTATGTTGAGATGGCGAGATGATTTACAGAGACAAGCAGGAAAAAACTGGATGCCAGCAGCACAGGATAGGCTGGCGTGGAAGCAAATAGAAGAGGCTTATGTCCAGGATTGATACAGGCTGATGAGGATGAGGAGTTCGAGTTCACACTAACGAATAGTATTTTTAATCGACTTTTTTGCTTATATCAACTTTTTCAGGTTAATTACTTGGAACCTTAACCCTTTATTATTTGAGAGGATTTCTACCCTAAATGACAGGACTAATATGAGAATATGAGAATAACGGCTCAGGCTATTGCACAATGTATATTTTAACTCGACAATGATGGAGTTAAATGAGTTAATGGTGAATAGTGAGAAATGGATCTTTATACTTGAATTAGTTTATTATACTTTTCAACTTGTGTTTTACTGTTTTATTTAAACGGGCAGAACTTAACTACATTTTGAAGCTTTTAATAAGATACTATGGAAAATGATATAGTGACTCTATATACGATATAAGATTAGTTAGTTTTCTCAAAATTTAAGTATAGTCAGTCGAAGAAGTAATAAGTGCCTTACAAATACTTAACTGTGAAGCAACGGCCGTTGTTGCCGCGCTACTTGAGTTTGGCGCCAAGGACATCAGCCTCTGTCGCTGCTCTGTTTGACGCCAAAATATTTAGAAAATTTCTGGTGCACTCTGTTCTCATTTTCCAAGCTCGGATAAGGGATTCTTTTGGGAGTTTTTACGCAGTTTCTCAAGACAGAAACGCGGTAGCGTCTCTCCTGTTGATAAAGATTTAAGAGCGGTTGGAAAATAGTAGTAAAAAAGAAGTAAGACAGATCTATTCCTGTATTGAATTTTGAGGTTCTTCAAATACTTGTACTTAAGTTCCAAATAGAATCTTTTTGTGCAGAATGCAGTACAATTGTATTGAAATGACAAAACTGTACAACAATGACTCAGAAACGGAAAATCTTTAACAAAGTTGTGACATAACGTCTAGATTGGTTTGGGTTACAGTTGCCTGAAATCTCATTGCAAATAGTTTGAATCCATTTTATGGCATATTTCGATGTAAAATTCTACTTTTAGCTTCTCGATGCATGTAGTATTTATCTTAAGTAAGTAATTTTTTATCTCATTTAAAACGATTTGAAGAAGGGAAAATGGACCAGGTCCGGAGAAATTGCCGATTTTATGGGAGATTTTCAGGCAAAATTTTATTTTAAATATCGAAGTTCTGCCAAATAATTTAATAATATTAATCTCGCATTTGTTGAAGTTTTCACTTGTGTCGTAAGGTCCTAAGCACACATTTCTATGGTTATTGCCGGTAAAGGCAAAATAAAAATGATCTTGCAACCCTGCAAAATGGATACGTTTTAAAAATTGGCATTTCCAACAGTGTTGTCGGTTTGGCTAAAACGTTACATACTTGCAAAAAGTAAAGGTACACGCATGCTCAATATAAAGTGCTTGAAAATAAAATTAACCAAATTGAATGATCGGAATTAACCGACAGCCGCAGGTGTTATTATTTCAGAAAGAGTTTTTGTTAGATTGTCAACCTTCCCTGTGGGCAATTCGATATTAGTCAGTATTTATTGAGATGTGCACCTATTCGAATTCTATAAAAATAATATCAGAATTAGATTAGAATGAATTACTTTCCATATTGAAAATGAAACATATTAATATAATAAAAATACAATAAAAAAATTAACTTCAATTTTTGTTCAGTTTAGCCTAAGGCGGTTTTACAGTGGTTGCTATGGTAACGTTCCATATAAGACATGCTCAATATAAAACACTCGAAAATTGAATGATCGAAATTTACCGACAGCCGCTGGTATTATTGTTTTAGAAAGAGTTTGTGTTATGCTAGTTGATCGTGTACCAAAGAGGTTATTAAAAATTATGGAATATGGATATTTTGTTGATCTTTCCAATAAGAATATATGTATTATTTAATATTTTATCTTGTGTATGCATACATAACCAAAAAGTCCGGACGGAATCGGCTCAAGAGCCTGAAAATCCGAACTTTTCCGGACAAATCCAAACGTCCTGCGGGCCCATTTAATATTAGTCAGTATTTATTATGATAAGCAACTATTTGATTGAATGATTTTTCTTTCGATATTGAAGGTGAAACATAAAAATATAAAAAAATAACATGAACTTTTCAATTTTTGTTCAGTTTATTTTAAGAGCGTAATACACGAGTTGTCATGGCAACGTTCCATATAAAGCCTACTCAATATAAAGTACTCGAAAATTGAATTATCCAACTTGTAGGACCATCAATTTAAATAAGTCAATACAGCGCAGTCGCATTTCATTACTGATGCCTATGACATTTTTAAGGCAAGCCCAGGTTTAAATAAGTAATGAGCTGGGATGAATTGATTGATGCGTAAATTATTACATGAAATTATAGTCCTGCATCGATATTGGGTTTCAGTTAAACATTCCCCGTAGTTAATGTTTTAAAGACAATTATCCATATAATTCTGCGTCATTTAATGTCGACATCCCACACGATAAATCGTCAATATCACATCGATCACACTATGGTTAATAACATAATCTGATGCATTTTACTGACATAACGAACCTTAATCACTAGCTCTTTCCCGCACAGGTCTTAAAGTTATAGGTAAATCAAAAAGGATTCATAACCGTCATTATTTTACCGGCTCTATCCACAACCATTATCTCAAACGTTTCCTGCTATAAAACTTCGCCAATGAATAGCTACGGACAATAAACTTTTAAGGATTCATTATTAAATCGAAATTTATGGCACTGGGTCTTTGTCTATGGGCATGTCTTTTTTATTCCCTGGAGACAGTAGGAGTAAGATGTTTCAAACAAAACAAAAATATTTTAATGATTGAAGTGAAAAATATGGGAACTGGCAATAAACGAAAAATTAATTTTTAAAATGTTCAAACTCAGTTGAGTCCTGGGCCTGACTGCAGTCCTGTAGGAAAGTTTGCGTAGGGAGAATTTTTTGGGGGAATGTATAGTAGGTGTCCTAGTAAGTATTTTGAGTTTGGATAGGCATCCACCACCTGGTACATTTTCCAAATATGGTATCATTAAAGATGGCGGACGTGCTATCACAAATTTGCTCATATTTATGTTAATACATGATCGATTTCTATGAAATTTTCACTTTTTATTACTACGGGGGAGGGGTAATTAATCCCTTACCACCCTTATCGCCGTCTTCCCCTAGAAGCAGGAGAAAAATTGAAAATATTACGTAAAATAGGTATTATTGATAAGAAACAAAATATTGTTGTCGAAATGACTTACCATTACCTGCCAAAGCCCATGAAGAAATACGAAAATTTAGACATGTTATAGCACTTTCCAAGAATTGCTCGAACTCTGTTACACAGTACTAATGTTGCTACAGATTACGACCTTCGCACTCCAAAAGAAGACCTGGAACAGCTTGTCCATCGTGAAGTGCTTTCAATGCACTTTGTTCAAAAGAAGATCTACAGTAGAAACGAGTTGTTTTTTTGCCAGTAGTTCCAAGGCCAGTTACTCAGCATGCGACTGTATACTTATTTTAATAGTACTTACCAGTAGCCTGTAACGAAGCTGTATACACTATTGCACGCGAAGTTCAGCTAAACAATCCTGTTAAGTTTTCAAATATTGCACTGGTGTTGGGAGCATTCCATATGGCTAAAATTGTACTAGGTTGTAGAGGTCGTAGAAGTGGAATATCCAATGTCTTCATTGAATGCTCACTGTTCGGATTAAATGTGGTAGAATTGGTTTTATATGGCAAGAATTATATGACGGGAGTAAAAGGAATGCATATGTTGGGAGAAACCACATTTAGGTTGCAGGTAAAGTCATTTTTGAAAGAACATTCCAGTGAGTCTTATGCACCTGACTTTGAAAAGTTACTTCACATCAAGCAAAGTATTTCACTGGCATGGGAGAAAAAACAAATCATATAGATGTAGATGCCAGTGCGGAAAAACTCCTTGCAGACTTTGAGAAATTTATTGAATGTGGAAGGCAAACATCAGAACAATTTTTATACTGGGGCAATTTTCTAAAATTACTTCAACTTCTTGGAAATTTGATTCGTTTTGATAGACAAGGTCTCTGGGAACTGCATCTAGATACAGTACAAAAACATCAACCAGTATTTGCCGTCTTTGACTGTATCAACTATCCGCGATGGTCTAGAAGACATGAGAAGAATAGGCCACAAAGGGTGCATACAATGTTTATGAAGAGAACGCAGGTTGTTAAACGGTATGACCATAAATTTGCTGTTGCGGATATGGCGTTAGAACAAACCATTAATAGATCCCAAAAGAGCTCATCTGGCATTGTAGGGCGTACCAAACAAGAACAATTTGTAGCAGAGTGGGAGATAACACATCATGAGCGTGCGATGATATCGAATCTATTTCGAGAATTGATTTTGTTGAAGATTTAAATATCCATCATGAGTTTTCTAAGAAGCAAACCCAGAGCATACATGCCAGCGTGCCCTCAATGTTTCAATATATTGCAGAAAAAGGTAAGCCATTACACAATTTAGTACCTGTCCAACTCAGCAGTTTTTGGGGATCATCAAAAAACAAATTGAACTTGCAGGTGTTCATTGCTAATACCTTGATAGCTTCTTTGATAGAAACACCATGTAATATCAACCACACCCTTACTACCTTTTATGGTGATGAATATGATGAGGTATCATTCAACTGTACCTCTGTGCAAAGTGGAATGCAAGTAAACCAAGCACAATTAAATTGCTTGCCAATAGAGGAAGCACACTTTAGAATATTGATTCATTCAAAACATGCATCCTTGTGTGGATTTTCCAAAATCGTCTTCGTCAGTGTTGACACTATAATGGTGTTAGCTTTGTTTCGCTGGGCTACTCTTCATCAACTTGGTGTTCAGGAGCTTTGGGTGCGCACTGGAGTTAGTGATGTCTTAGTGAAAAAGGGACCAAATTTTATGCTTTCTGCTTCCCGCCATCCACGCACTATCTGGGTTAGATTACACGAGTAAGTTTGGCATCGAAAAAGCAGCCCTTCATAGTGCATCCAAGGCATATCTGAAGCACTTTGGCCTGACATAGAACAAAGCTTTATATCTGCAGAAACATACTTGGTGCAGTTATTATAAATCGGGCAAATCTTTATGTGAACTTAGATTATGGATGTATCATCATGCAAAGAATATAGACATTGAAGATTTGCCGTCTACCAGCAGAAATGCCAAGGGCCATTTGCTAACATCCTTTTTCTACACATATATTCAGCAACACTGTATTGATGATGTGTTTGTTGTCTTAGAGCCATGTCAATTTGGTTTTGCCTTAATAGACAATAAATTGGTGCCAGAAAAGACCCGACTGATTTTGTTGGGACATCTAATTGTTTAAAGTGTGCGAAATCCTCCTGTATTTGTAGAAAAAAATTAAGTTGCTCCTTCTGCAAGTGTGGGAGTAAGGAGTTAGGTTCGACCTGTAACAATCCTTTTTAGATAATCTAAACATGTTTTTAATGCCCTCATTATTGGAATTCAATAACAATTAAAAAATAAACAAAATAAAAATTAACAAAATTGATGCTTATTTATTTATTTATTTGCCCTGGTTCTGGGGGAAGTGGTGATAAGAGGGTTAGGGGAGGGGGGGGGGGGTAATTACCTCCTTCCCCGTAGTACCGTCAGGGTGATAAAAATGAACATTTCATAGAAATTGTTTTATTTAGGCGGTGTTGCGGTAGAGCAATTATTAAGGACTTTGTCCTGGTGTTATAGGAATGTAATGATTTATAAGTGATAAATTTATAGATATAATTTTTTGCATATAACAAACACTCTAAGATAAGGTCAGTATTCCAAGATCTTTAAAATAAGTTCTGCATGATTCCCGATAAGAAAGTTTTGCAATAACTCTAATTACAGATTTTTGTTGTTTGAAAATAGTTGAAGCATCTGTGGAATTTCCCCAGAATAATATTCCATAAAGTAGTTGGCTCTGAAACATCCCCATGTATGAAGAATTTCTTTAGTTAGAGATGTGTCAATAATATTACAAGATTTTAACGAAAATTGTGTTGTAAAAGTCTTTTCGATATTTAATAGCAGAGAGTTTGCATCAAACCAGTTTTTAGTAATCTGCAAGATTGATACCTGAGGAGGTTTCAGGATCCACATGAGGTACATAGAATGTTGTATCATCCGCATACTGGATAGTTTTTGCTAATTGTAATTGGAGAGGCAAGTCATTAGAATAAATTAACAATAATAATGGGCCTAAAATTGAACCCTGAGGTATTCCCATTTGAACCTTCAAGACATCAGATCTTACTCCATTCTTCTCTACAAGTTGATAGCGTTTGGAGATATATGAATGAATAAATTGGTATGAATTATCCTTTAATCCATAAAGAGTTAATTTTTGTAGAAGGATGTCATGGCAGACACAGTCAAAAGCTTTTGAGAGGTCGCAGAAAGATGCTGCTCGTACTTCTCCCCTCTCAAAGGCCTCCACCACATCTTCAATCAACTGCTTTATTGCGTCGGCCGTGGAAAAGCCTTTTCTAAAACCATATTGTGTGGGTGAGAGTAAATGATTTTTAGAAATAACAACTGATATTGGTCGATAATTATGTGCACTATCAATGCCTCCTTTTTTAAAAATTGGACAGATCTTTGAGGTTTTAAGTTTTGTCTCTTAATGGGGATGTGTGATGTGTCAGTAGGAAGTGGAAGTTTTAGCAAAGGTTTAAGTCTGTCAGGGTCTGGTTTTTATATTTTATCTCCAATTAGATACCCGAGAAGCTTAATGAATTTCACAGAATACGAGCTCTTCCTTTCCTAATAGTAAGATTATATTTCTTCATTATGGATAAGAAAGTTTGAAGATTTTTGTCGTGTTCATGTTGATTTCACCCACAAACAGTTATGTCATCCAAATAGGCATATATTCCTTTAAGACCCACAGATTTTATAATGTAATCAATCACACGTTGAAAACAGGCGACCCCATTGGTCACCTGGTGGTCAAACTGGTACAACTTACCATTGGCTTCAAAAGCGGTGTAAAGTTCTTCGTCTTCACGTATAGGGACTTGATGGTATGCACTTTGAAGATCTATGGTACTAAAAATCTCGAATTTGGCCACCGCACGGACTATGTCTTCAATATTTGGAAGAGGATACGCATCTAAATGCGTGAATTTGTTTATAGTTTGTAAGTAGTCTCGAGTAGTCGACCACGATCCTCTTCTTATGGTTTTCATTTTTCATTATCAAAACTTGTGCACGCCATGGAGAGTTACTTTCGTCTATAATTCCTTTCAAGAGAAGGGTTTTAATTTCACTTAAAATAAATTTGGCTTCTTCGTGCGAGAATCTTCGAGATTTGGTAGCAATTGGCCTGCAGCCTGCTGACAAATTTGAAAATAAAGTTGGTGGTTTTGCATTCAATGAAGGTAAACAACAAACGGAAGGTAAGGTTGTTTTGGGCCTGCGAAGTGTACTTTTAGATTGGAATGTTGTCTGAGTATATCATGTCCTATTATAGCATAAGTCTAAAATAACTGTCAATTGAAGATTTGCATATTGTAATCTACTAAAAAGCATAAGCTACTAAACAAATATCACCCTGTCGCAAGTTTGAACTTGAACTTGGAGATTGTTATATAAACATTAAAGGCAAACTATAAACAACGCGAGCAATCAACGGGAGCGACTTTGAACCTTATGCATGCAATGATCATCACTTTGTTTTATATAAATACGCTACCGAACCCTCAGTTCGGCAGACTTTAGTCTCACCTCCAGCTCCCAAGGTTAGTCACTTGACGACTGCCTTCTGGGTTCTATCCGCTCCTAAAGTTAGTCATACGACTGCTTTAGGTTCCATTCCTTTCCTACCCAACCTGGTACCGGTTAGTCACTTGACGACTGCTAGGGCCAGGGTTTGCACAACCTCCATAGTAAAGTCTTGACAAGAAGTTTGTCATTGTGTTGAGAAAGACAAGTGTTTAAATAGTTAGTTAAAAAGTTTAGTGAAATCTCTTAGTGCTCTTAAATAAAACCCAACCCTTAAGAAAAACTATAAATTATAAGACAGTAAACAAAGACCTATAAACAGTACCTCAAATCGAGAAAACATGCGCACCGTAGTAATCGGGTATAATAGAATCTCATCTTTTCTGACCAATAATTGTTGTTAAAGTTTTATCGTTAATACATTGTTATTGTTATAAACTAAACGTGCTTACCTTATCATCTCTTCTTACCTCACGTAACGCGATCCCGGTCTACCTCAGTTACCCCCCCGGCACGCTAAACAAGGCGTGTCCTCACGAGTAGAACATCCAGTGGTAGATTAAAGGAAGCATTGAGACCCCGTCATTGTACTAATCGCGACAAGGCTCTTCTCTGAGAAGTTAATCTTTAAATAAATGCGCTACCCCCCAAGACACTCGTGACAATATTTATGATGGTTTAGTTCCAAATCGACAAAACAGTGATCTGATATAGGAGATTGTAAGGCAGTAGAGGCCATGGATATGTATCTAGTACTTGGATACACAGGTATAGATACAGATGATAAAAAGCTTTTAGAAATATAAGTTTCTGAAATTCCTGTATCAACTAAAGCATCAGCAGTAAAGCCATTAATTTTGACTGTGTCATTAAACACACCTAGCTAAACTTTCTGGAGCTGCAGCGAGAATTTTTGAAGATGAAATGAGTGAAGCTGAGAATGCTTTTAATTGGCTTTTACTTTGACATACCTTTGAAAAGTGTCCCTGTTTCCCACAATCGCTGCACATCGCATTCCTTGCAGGACACAAATTGCGCAGGTGCCTTTTATTACTTCCACAGAAATAACACCTATATACTTTTGTGCCTGCAGCAGTAAAGTGAGCTTCATGTTCTTCTATGGTTTGTTTACTTGTTGAAGGTACTGAATTGACAAAATTTGAAAACATAGTGTAGGCGTCTGAATGCTTTTGGGCTGACTCCAAGGACAAAGCTTGGTTTACGGCGTCTTGCAGTTTTAATATGGCAGGAACTTAATTCACTAATAAATGAGTCTCTTATGTAGTCATTTCGGTTTTCATCGGCCGTGACAGCTAAAAAGTTGCAGTCCTTACATAGTTGTTTCAGGATTTGTATGTACCGATCTATCGTTTCACCAGGTTGTTGCTTTCTAGAAGTGAGACAGTGTCTAGCAAATATTTCTTTTCTTGGCTTGACAAAAATTGTATCAAGAGTTTTAATTACATCTGAGTATGTCAAACATTCGGCGCTATATTCATAGTTGTTATGACTTACATGATTTCTCAAAAGTTTAAGTTAAGTCCGGATCATTGATTTTCTCAACAGTAGATACAAAGGTTGTCTTCCAGTGGGTCCATTCTGTCTGCGCTTTGGAAGAGTTTGGATCAACGTCGAATCTGTCTGGCTTTAGGAATTTATCCATACTTGCTAATTAAATTGTAGTAACTTATAGACCTTTTGATATAAGACTTTAATTAGCAAGAAATACACATACAAAAGCTGACAAAAAAAATAGATGACATTGACTATATTAAAATACTAAACAAGGTAGAACACTATACAACATAAGGGATTAAGGTGAAATAAATATACAGGGACTTTCGAATCTATTACATAAATAAAATAGAAAATTTGTTTTATTCATACTATCTCTTTTACTTAATGCATTTCCGTATAGCTCTCTATTTATCTAGCATCACTTAAGGTGATCGTAGATGGAACCAAAGTCGTGTCGAGATCTTCACGGCATCAGAATGGCTAAAATATACCAATAAGGCAATCAAAGAAACATTCAAACATCCCGCGCCTTTGGCGGCCCAAGCTAATCGCGCCCTCTGCTTTCACCTTTCACGAAGCCAGACAGAGATAGCATCGATCTATTTTTATCATTCATTTGAGCGTCTTTTCGTGGTGTGTCTGTTCTTCGTCTTTTTTATCGAATGGTAAAAACTCTCACGTATTAATGTGCGTGTGTTATTCTTCTAATCTGAGCCTTTAAGTTTATTTGTCATCATTATCCCAACGACAAGGAAGTTTTCTTTCTTCTTCTTTGCTGTCCACTTCGATGTCTCTGGAAAAGAATTACTCAGAGCACCTCTTAACACGTTAAATAATCCAATATTCATTCCTATGGGGCGGGAGACTGAACCTTCTCAAATTCACCGCTGCAGGGCCCATAAGTAAAATTGCATGTAGTTGTCAAATAAACTTTCAGCAAACGACGCATTAACTTCCATATTATATGCCTAAGAGACGGTTTTTCTCGTTTCTACATTTCCTTAATCTAATCTTATGGGACATTTTGCTAATCGTGACTTAAGGCAAGAGTTATATTTGCAGCAATAACCGCGACTATCAAACTGAATTAAGAACTATTAATCGAGACAGTGATTACGGCACGCATAATTAGATTATATTATTTTAATGTTTTAATCTCTAATTGCTAGGAGTTGGGAACTAGAAAGAGCCAGTTGCGTTATATATTTCCGGATTTCAACTGAGCAAAGTCCCTCGGGGTTTTAATTGGCAGAGTTATTATGCTCAGATAGGATCGAATTTCCAATGATATTCATAACGTTCGTCCTCCTAGGAGAAATTGTATAAGCTTTCACCTATTTTTGTATTATTTTATAATTTTTATATCATGTATAATAACTTTAAATTGTTTTCGTGACAATATTGACAATTTTGACACTTTGAAACTCTGTGCAAAGTGTATAGCTTGATGTAGTCACATTAGAAAGGCTTAATTCAGAAATGTCTTAAATCAGAGATTAAATTATCTACCTATGAATTAAGAGATCAAAGCCTGAATGCGGATCACTGAATTAAGACTC
>MU182426.1:277609-336874 GCA_016904865.1 Pissodes strobi | reverse complement strand
CATTTATAGGAAAGTGATCTTTCCATCGATGATACCTTCTTTATTATACAAAGCTCGATATCCTGCTTCAATTAACAGTCAGTTAGGTATATTATCACTAATTACTACGAATAAACGAATAAAAATGTTGTGGACCGACAATCCGCAACATCCTGTTTAAAAGCAGGTTTTTACAATGGCCATGGGAAATTAAAACTTATATATCTGAAGAGTTCTTAAAAGTCGGTCTTCGTGTTGTATAACGCGCGTAAATGGCCTTTATATAGCCTATTCAGCGTGTGTGATGTCCTCGAAACCTCAATATCGAACCAACAAATTCTGCCTGCGCTTGTGTTATTATTAAACAAGCTCCACGCCACCATTATCTGGTTTTTAACACTTAATTTGCATACTTGGTTTCAGTATAATATACATTTTAATATATAGAGTTGTCTACGTACTATAAAGAATTTAATTTCGTTTGTTTCTACGTACGCACTCGGTAGTATTAGTTACGGGCATACTCATAGCAATTAGTACTTACGGCCCCAAGAGGAATTCAGTTAATTGGGATCTCGTTCATCCCAAAATTATGGAAACCTGGTCCTCTTGCAAAGTAATACACGAAACCATGAAGACCATAAAAAACCCATAATAACACTGATCACAACACCAGTTCAATGGGATCGCATCACAGTAATGAATGTAATCAACCCATTTTGCAGGAGAAAAATGAATTTGAGGCCGTCAAAATTTAAGACAATTTTTTCCGACCATTTTTGCCCACTTTCCCGACAAACTTTTGCTTCTTTTAGTAAATCGTGGTCGTTATGAAATTGTGCAGGTCACGAATTCGAGATATTTATTTGATATGGACAAAACCAATTCCAGAACAGAAAACTTCAAATTTAAGTCTTGGTAAAGGTATTGTCATTATGTCTGCAATTTGCTTATCACTAGATACATAATATGTGATATCAAATTCACCATTAACATGTGATTTACGTACAAAATGGTACTTTACATCGATATGCTTTGTACGTGCATGAATAACAGGATTCTTAATCAGTTTAAGTGCGCTTTGATTGTCAAAGGATAAAGTCGATTTTACTACATCTACACCTAACTCACTTAAGATGCGTTTTAAACAAAATAAATATTTTGCCGCGATAGCCGCATTTACTTTCGCTTCCGTTGTAGATTGCGCAACACATTGTTGTTCCTTACTCAACCAAGTTATCGCTGCACCCCCGAATTTGCAAATAATACCCGTTATCAATTTTCGAGTTTTAATGTCATTACAAAACACTTTCAATTATCTTCCAGTGTTGTACTGTAGTCCAACATCCCTCGTACCGTTGATGTACCGAATAATCCGCTTTACCAAATGGCAATGAGCATTGGTGGGGTTGTCAAATGCTCTTGATGCAACATTCATCGCATATGCCATATCGGGGCTAGTTGGAGAAACATTAAACTTCCAACTATTTCGCGATATGGAAAGGACTTTTGTAAAAAAATAGTAGAATTATAATTGCATAAATCAAGTAAATAAACCAAGAACATAAAAACGTGTTAACTACATATCAAATTTAATATTAATTTATATCGCCAATTACTACTTACTTAAGAATTAATAAAAACAGAGCTAAATCTATTAATAGCCAAGGTGGATTGGTCGAGGTACATTCCTATTGGTCGCATAATCAGGTGCTTCCCTATAATTAAAGAAAAATGTGTGAGTGTCCATCCCCTTATTTTGCCTATTTAGTTATCAGTTTTAATAACTCGGAGAACTACATAATACAAGCGATACAACACGCTCTGTATCATAGTCAATTTACTTTAACTTATCATCAAGGCGTAGTAACTAGGGATATTTCTGTGACCACGAGGGGATAAAACGCGCGACGTGATCATCCCCAAAACTACCCTTAGACGCAAGGGGATTCAACTCGCAATGCGTCTCACAATGCTACGAGCACTGAGCGGTGCAATGAGTACGAAGGGATACAACTCGCAACATGCTCGCTCCAGATACTCAAGCTTGGCACGGAGCCAATATCTGAGTGGTGCAATGAGTACGAAGGGATACAACTCGCAACATACTCGCTCCAGATACTCAACCTTGGCACGGAGCCAATATCTGAGTGGTGCAATGAGTACGAAGGGATACAACGCGCAACATACTCGCTCCAGATATCATGTTCACACGAATTGCTATTAAAACTATTATTCAATCATGATTAATAAATCAATATGTCTTGTTTATATACATTCATCTTTAAGCATATTTTCAAATATCGAAATAACCATATATGAACTCTAAATAACTAACTGAATTATTTATAGAGATATGCAAAATGCTTAAGAGGGGACACTCAGTGAAAAAGCTCACCTGTATTAAACTTCTTATATTAATTCTCGTTGTGCTCACTTAAAATCACCACAAGACACCGTTTAAATCACAGTCTACAACTCAATGACTCGTATTATTTCAGGAAGTCTAACGTCGTCGAAAAGAATCGATATGGGTAACATTAATTTAGAACGCTTCATATACTTAGAAATATTCTTATCAAAGCATTTTAAGAACGGCGTGAAAAGATCGAGCTAATATAAACAAACGGCACACCCATTATCCGTCTGGATGCCTTACTCAAGCAGTTTTCGGCATATTTGGTTCGAATAATATAATACAGATATATACTGGGACTTACACTTTTCTATTTCTGGAGAATCTGTAAAACTCCATTCTGGCTCTATGGGGGTAGACACTGGTCTGGATTCTAGCATTTCATATTCCGTTAAAATTCGAGTGGCGTAACATTCTTGCGTAATAACTATGGAGCCACCATCATTGCCTTTTTGAAATTCAAATCCAACAAAATTTCGAACAGTCATGGGCATTTCATTTTAAATTTTGTTAAGTAAAAGATCAGCTTCTTCTTCTGTATTTGATACTATCATCAACATACAATAGTATTATTAGATCTAAAGAACTCTCCATAAATCCAAAATTTCGCAAAAAATACGTAAATATTCGATTCCAACATCTTGGTGCGTGCTTGAGCTCATAAAGGCTTTTCTGCAACTTACAGACTTGTGATGAACCATCCTCGTAACCTTTTGGTTGATGCATGTAAATATCTTCGTTGTACTGAGAGAAATTATGACAAACTCACGTAAAAACCAACTTTATTATGAACGAAAAATAAATGCTTACATAAACCGGGCTTGTAAAAAACTAAATCTAGAGGCTAATGGTACTCAAAACACTTGAGTATATCATTAACCGGGTATATAAATCAAACCGCTATCGCCTAGACATAAACAAATTTGCCAATTCGGCTTAACAATTATCCAATATTGGTTCTTAGTCAGCGGTATTTTTCTACTTCAATAGAAGTAATTTTCCAATTTTTCATATTCACTCATAATCAATGATTTTTTCGTAAAAGTTTTCTTATCTGTATAATCGCGAATCAAAATTGAACCAAGCAACTTAGCAAAGTGCGGTTTTCAGCTGTTCATAGAAAAAGGAATTAATCTTTAATTCCTAAAAATTGTACGTGGCCAAGGTGAGTTTTCAATTTTTCATAGTCGCTCCATTGCCCTGCCTGGAAAAGAACGAATCAAATATTAACCAAAATACTGCGTCATGTGCGGTTTTCACTAATCGATAATTTTTTATTATCGGAGACTATAAGATATAATTATAATCTTATGAGTTTCTTTTTTTATAATTTTGAATAATTTAATATTTATGTGGCAAGGTCAACTCGTTCAGATGACAATCATCAAGACACATCATTTAATTGTTTCTACGCACTATTAATTATTAAGGTTAAATTTAGACACCGTCATTATAGTCTAACAGCTAGCAACGTTTTTGAGAGAGAATTTCAGGTAGGCCAGTTTTTAGATATGCTATCTCTTACACTCTCCCGAACGTTATACGGGCTACCTGGTTGGCGGTAATGATAACTCCGCCTAGTCAAGCGCTCTTTTGAGACTGCAAGAATCTCAGCGGTTGCCTAGCTGGTCCCAAGCCCAGTCAAGGAGGAGGGGGCACACGCAAGGACTAGAGAGGGTTTGGTTTGCTGACCGGTAACGACGACGAGAAGGCGAGGCCGGGAATCGAAGGGAGCCATCTGGAGAGGTGGCGACATAACAACTAAAGTTTATAGGCACTTCCTTACGCCGTCGGACAGTACAGGGACCCACTCTTGCCTAGCTAGCGTAGGGGTCTGTCCTATCATCCGGCGTAAAATCTCGATCGTTGCAGTAATGCCAGGTAGCGCCTGAGGTAGGACCCTGCTGCTTCAGGCGAGGGGATATAATCGCGGCTGCCAGACCATCCTGCAAGGACCTATCCTGACCATGCTGACTCGTGGCCCGGCTTGTCTGTGAAGTGGCTTCTCTCTAGTCCTTCAATACCATCACCTTATTTTTCGCAAATACACCCCTTACACGCACTCAGGTGCAAATACAGAGAAACACTTGATCCGCAAACCCTTTTTTTTAGAATGAGTGAAAGTCAAACCGAAAAAGAGCCAACCACCACAGGGAATTCTACCCCTAGCACCCCTGAATCCGGGATGGAAATGAGTTCCATCGAGGAAGAGGAGCTGTTAGAGTCACCAGCCAGCACCTCTTAATCCGATGCGTGTAGAAAGTCCTCGACCGGGCCGGAACCTAGTTTCGACCAGGCGAGACCGGATACAGCTGAAGAGGAGAGGCTGCGGCAGAAAGAAGAACGCAAGCAGGCCAGAAATCGTAATCGCACGAGAAGGAGAAAAGAATTGAGAGACCGCTTGAGGGAGGAAAGAAGGGCAAACCAGGCTGGACCGTCGGCTCAACCAGGCTCACCCACCACCACCATCAATGCCTCTCCACGCCTTGAGGGCAATACCCAAGCCCGGCCCCGTGGGCAGCATCAGAGCTTCCAGCAAGTAAGGAGTAGAGGGCCAAAAGCACGTGACGCCAGGCGAGCGGCAGCGAAGCTGAAGCCCATTGTTCTGCCTGCAGCTCCGGATGCAGTCAGGGGTTCCTCCATCCAAGATGATTACCCAAAACATCCGGGGAAGAGCACTCCTGGCGGCAAAGCGTCGAGAAAAAGGCAGATCTCTAAAGATACCCCTCTAGAACGCCAAGACAAGAAGCCAAAACAGGGGGGTCTACTTCCCATAAGAACGATCGGAAGAGAGTGTCGCCTCTTTTGAGGAAAGACATCCAGTCAGGACGTTCAAGTGGAATGCCAACTGACCCGCCAAGTTCTGGCTCCTACAGTTCGGCGGCCTCGAGGGCCAACCAGGTTGTTTTCAGGTCTAACACACAAGGTGAGAAGGTGACCAAAGAAGAGGCGGACCGCTTGAGGATGCACCTCATTAACGAAATGAGGAGTACCAAGGCAGAGCTCCACTCCCGAAACTCCGGCCTTACCGAGGCGGGGTGGTTTTTGGTTACCACGGAGGATGAGAAATCCAGGGATTGGTTGCTCAACACCTGTCAGCCACTGACCGAGGCAGAAGTGTCCTTCACGGCCGTGAAATCGGCGGACGCCCCATGGCCGGTGGAGATTGTCTTCACCTTGAATCGGGTTCGTCAGGAGGTTATCGATATTACAGTGGTAACTCGAGCATTTGTGGAAAAGGTAGTCAATTGGAGGGTAAGTAGTCATAACTATGTCCGATCATAGAATGATCCGATTTGAAATTAAATCGGATAAGATGGAGAAGCCACTGAAAAGAATTCCGAGGGCAACAGACTGGAACAAATTTAGGGAAAGTCTGGTAATGTGCATGGGAACTTTAGGGCAGGCTACTTCATCAAAACAAGAACTAGAAATTGAGGTGGTAAAGCTAACCAGTATAATCATCGACTTCTATGAACAAGCGTGCCCACTTAAGAAAGCGAGCGCGAAGAGGCTGCCTTGGTGGAGTGATACTTTGGACCGTCTTAAAAAAGACGTAAGAAGATCACACCGCCATACTTTCAGGGAAGGGCGGCAGGAGCTCTGGGATCTGTATCTGGAAGCCAGAAGGAAATTTAAAATCGAGGTCCGACGCAGCAAAAGAGACAGCTGGAGGAAATTCTGTGGAAAAATGGAGTCTCTCTCGAACTCAGCGCGTCTGCTTAAGCTGCTGGGTTCGGAAAGGCAAAAAGAGATTCTCTCTGAAAACAGGCGAACAATGGACGGCGAACAGAGAGGAAACGATAGAACTTCTTCTAAAAACCCACTTCCCGGAGAGGTATAGACTACCAACTGGGACGAGAAACCAAAGCCAGAGATGGACTGGAACCTTGCCCGCAGTGTGGTGACTGAGGAATCCATAACTTGGGCAGTGGGGGAGTTCAGTCCATATAAGGCAGGAGGGCCGGATGGAATTATACCCATGATGCTGCAGGCGGGCCTTGACACGTTACTCCCTTACTTAAAGAGAGTATTCGAGGCCAGCATAGCACTAGGGTACGTTCCACAAGCTTGGAGAGCAGCGGACGTCGTCTTCGTTCCCAAGGCAGGGAAGAAAGACTATTCCCATCCCAAGTCCTTTAGGCCTATAAGTCTAACTTCATTTTTAATGAAGACAATGGAAAAAATTATTGACAAGTTCATCATGGAAGAGATCCTAACTGATTCTCCTCTACATGATAATCAGCACGCCTACAGAAGAGGGAAGTCGGCTGAAACGGCTCTCCATTCTGTAGTTAGAAGGGCCGAAAAGGCAATAGAAAACAAAGAAATGGCGCTAGCGCTCTTCTTTGACGTAGAAAGAGCTCTCGATAAGGCTAAAACGAAAACTATCTGTCAAGCCCTCCAGTTTTATACATCCCATACTCTACCAGACGAGACTGAGCCTAAGTCAACAAGGCAAATATTTGGGAGTTATTTTAGACAGCAAATTGACGTGGAAGGCACCCGTTGAACAGGTGGTGAATAAGACAACTGCGAGTATGTGGCAACTAAGGAGAACGGTAGGTAGGAAGTGGGGCTTAAAACCTTACATCCTCCAGTGGCTGTACATTGCTGTGGTGAGACCGAGGATTTCCTATGGATCCGTGGTCTGGTGGCCAGCGGTGGCCAGAGCCACTAATGCCCAGAAACTGGCCAGACTGCAAAGGCTGGCTTGTTTGGGTATTATCGGAGCATTGAGAATAACGCCCGGAGCAGCACTGAACATCATCCTGGGGCTGCCGGACCTCCCGATCTGGACTGAGAGAGAGGCAATGGCGGCTCACAAAAGGATTATCGACAGCGGCCTATGGCGAACGGACTACACAGGGAAAGGCCATACGACTATTGCCACCAACATAAGTAGGGATCTACCCATGATTGCGACCAAAGGCAATATTCCAGATGGCAAATTAAGACTGAGAAGAAATTTCCAAGTGGAATTTCCATCAAGGGAAGAGTGGCTGTCAGGCCAGGTACATACGCCGAGCGGCGTACACGCATGGTACACTGACGGCTCATGGATGGCTAATACACAGTCATCCGGATCCGGTGTATACCTAGACAACACTAAATCAGGAGAAAGCACTTCGCTGGGGAGATATGCTACTGTTTTCCAGGCGGAGGTGTTTGCTATTTTGAAAGTAGCAACCAAGGCGGAGGTAACAGAAGGTGTAGAGAGTATATATATTTACTCGGACAGTCAAGCCGCTCTCAGGGTAGTCCAAAGACCCAGGGCAAGCTGTAAGCTAGTTCAGGAATGTAGAGACGCCCGAGACAGATTGGTTGTGTGCAAGGAAGATGGGTTCCAGGGCACAGTGACATCGAGGGCAACGAACGGCCCGATGAATTGGCAAGACAAGGCTCAATGAGCCACCTCGTCGGTCCAGAACCTGGTCTGGGCTTAAGTAAAAGGCAAATCTCTCAGGAACTATATAACTGGGCCTGAAACAAGACAAAGCACAATTGGAGAGGAAAAGAAGGATGCAGACAAGCCAAGGAAATGATTCTAAATCCTGACGGATCCAGTGCAAAGCGACTGCTAAAAGAGAGCCGAGAGGACATCAGGCACTTGGTAGGTATTCTGACGGGGCATGGAAGCCTAAACAGACATCTGCACCTTATCGGCGTGAGGGACAGCCCACTCTGCCCGAACTGCGGGATAGGGGAGGAGTCCTCATACCACTATATAGGAATTTGTGATAGGTGGAGTCGCCTAAGGAGGAAGATATTGGGAGCACCAACACTTGCTCGGGAAGATCAAAAGGATCTGGACTGGGAGGACGTCCTCACCTTTATCAAGGTGACGGGCCGATTCAGTGCGGGTCGGGTGTTGGAAGTAACCAGGTAGGGGAGCGCGGATCGGGGATGGTGAAAAGGGACTTATAGACCTACTTACCGGGCTTCGGCCTCCCCACCCTTACTACTACTACTACTACTACTACTGCTACTACTACTACTACTACTGACAGCAGTAAATAACAAGGTATCTCATCTACAACGGATGACTTTTTCTTTGAAGAAAATTTTATAATTTCATGGGTTTCACCGTTAGTAAGAGGAGATAAAAAAAGAGATTGAGATACACCGCTCGAAGGCATATTCATACTTATGGGTGTCTGAAAATTATCACTGAATCCACAAAAAAGTATTAACGGTATTAGCAATATTAAGACTGCCTGTAACCGACTTTCCATTATCATTAACCACATTAGGAACACACCCTGTTTTGTGACTTGAGAAATTGGTAGTGGAGTTAATGATTTTCCATGAGGCTCGAGTTATATAGCTAGAAGTAAGCAACTTGTTTGAATTATAGGCTTTCTTAGCATTTATGATACTCTTTCTATGCACCTTAAATCTAGTTTCATAAGATGATAGTAACTCTTGGTTGTGAATGGATTTTAGTTAAGTATGAAGCAGTCTCAACTGTCTGTCCTCATTAATTATCAATGGTGTTATCCACTGATTAGACTTTCTGTGGTTGGGCTTATGTTTGTTTATATAAGGAAAGCTCATATTAAACAAACTGGAGAAACTGAAAATTTGAATTTTTTTCCTTCACAATTTTATTTAATGTATTATTTATGTGACAGGACCAATTCGCTCAGAAGGTAAAGGAACAGTAACTATCGAAAAGAACGTTTTGATATTCATAATAATTATATTTTGATATTTTCGAAGGACCTTTCATTTAATTATTTCTACGCACTAATCATTAAGATTAAATTTAGAAATTGTCATTTAATGGGCCAAAAATAAATCTGTTTTGCGGAACCGGTCGGATCGTGCAAAAAAGGATATTAAAGACAATATTGGCGAGGACTGTATAACATCCATCAATCAATCGACACGCAGATTGTATCAAATATTTTTTTTATGTCAAAATACTTTTATATTACTATAGATAATGAATTGATTGGAATTTTACTATCAGCCCTAACATAAAACGTTTTTCTTCCTATTTGTTTTAAAATAATTATAAAACTACTTTGAAATCTGGAGCATACACGTATTTGGTGGGGATTTTAGATACAACAAATTATTTATATATTTCTGTGAAAAAATACTTCTGTGACGACGCTGCAATCAGTAATATTGAGACCTGCCAGCAGATGACTATAATAACAACAACCTTAACGGATCCCATTGCCGCAGGTGGCAAATGCATAGCGTAACACCATCTGCCGTCCATTCTTGCCATTTCCTAAATAACAGGCAAATGCTGCAAATTTTTTTAGGACATAAAATGGACGGATTGATCGATGACTGTGCTTAGGAGAAGGAATGCGGTCCTAGGTGATTTAACAATGCAATAATTAACCAGAGATTCGCCGTTCGTCTTCTTGTCGATAACCTAATCGGCTGGCTGACGGTCAAGATTCCTCAGAAATAATACGAATAGTTTAATCATGTTAAAATATATTATATATATAGTAATTTTGCACGTCTATATGGATATAATGTTTAAGACATTATCTAGTATAAACAAATAATTACAATTTTAGAGTAGAAAACCTTCAAATGTTAGATTAGAATTTGCTTTTTTCCTAATAAAAATCGTCTATTTTTCAGTTTATGTGTCTTATTTAGCTTATCCCACATACTGCAATTAATTTCATGATTAAAAAAACATTTTAACGGCTTAAAAAGTATAAATCTGACAACAGTGGTTGCAAGTAGCAGCCCCTAGTGCTCAAGATATATACTAAATTAAACGATGTTTAATAGGTAAATAATGTTACTTGGACGTTTTGGTTCAATGATTCTTGTGGTCCTTCGAGCCAAAAAACAAATACGCTCTGTAACACAATAATTATATTATTCTTCCCTTTTATTGGGGCGCAAGATAACGTTTACCCCAAACAATCGGTATGTGTTTACCAAAATTACCAAGAGGATGGTGGATTAATAATGCACGAATACAATGTCAATTTGGAAAATTTAGTTACAGTTCTATGGCCGCTCCGGTTAATAAATCCTAATACGCTAATGATACATGACAAGCTAAATTGCTTTCCATTGCCATTAAGTCATCTAGTATAGAATTTTAATTAAAATGCTAATTAATATTATTAATTTTCGCTGCCGCATTAGAGATTATTGAGGAATAATTACGGGACTTTTAAGAAGTAGCAATCGATAACCAATTTCACGCATATCCATGACGATAAGCTTTCTTTTATTGGGATTAAAAAACTTAAATTGCGATCATGTCTTAAATCACAATGAAAATACCAAAAGTCGAAATTATACCCCATTTGTAATGATGTCATATTTATTTATCTTCATTTAGTATATTCCAGATGGCGGTGACAACAAACATTTGAAAAAAAAAGGTGTCCGATGATTATTAATTTTTTATATACTTGGTTATGTGAAGTATCCATCACTGTCAATGAAAGCGGCCATTAAGAGGCAATAAGAAGAGAAAGGCCACTTCAAGTAGCTGCAAGAATGCACGGATTTGACAAGATGATTTTGAAAGTGTAGACGAAAAAGTATGAAACTGACCCTAACGCTTCCATGACATACAATTATCAGAAGCGATTAATATTTTCAAGAGAACAAGAAGAGGAGTGGAACTGCAATGGCATTCGCTCTAAACTCGGAGAACTGAAAAATTTCATTTATAATTTGCATATAATATTTCTGCTTGAAACCAACATCGATGCTGGTTTCAGGCTGAAATTTTACGATAGACAGGTCCTGCGTTTTGATAGGCCTGATCGACGCGGAGGAGGCGTGGCCTGTCTGATTCACAGGTCAGTCCTTTACAAGCAGGTCGTAGGCCTGAGGTCCGTCATTGAGCACGTAGCTCTCGAGCTTGAGGGTGGCCTGCGGATTGTCGGCGCTTACTCTCCTCCGGGTCTCCGCCTCCAGGAAGAAGATATTCTTGCTCTGCTGCCTGCTGGCAGGAAGACGCTCCTGATTGGCGATTTAAACGCAACGCACGTTAATTGGCGTGGTTCTTCCAACAGGAGCGGACGCTTGTTATATAGGTTAGTGGAGCAGAATATTGACCTTGCCTATCATCAAACTCCCAATCCTACACATTATCCCGGTAACCGATTCAACCCATCGTTCCTAGATATTGCTATTTCTCGAGGAATAACTAACGCTTCTGAGCTCATAGAGCTGAACGAGCTCAATTCGGATCACCTCCCAATCAAGATTAGCCTACGTTCTAGGCTACAAGTAGCGCAGGAAGTAGTCCTGTCCTATAGAAATCTTGATTGGAAGCAGTTCCGAGTGAGGCTTAGCCAAGCAACAGTTCTTCCAAGACAAATAGACTCTATCCCAGAACTTGAGAGCGAGGTGCAAGCTCTAGTCACAAACATCCAGCGCGTCAGAGACGCAATTTGTCCTACTGTCAGTAAACGTTCGTTTACTGACACACTTCCAGATCATATAACAACCCTCATCACATCCCGTAACCGTATTCGGCGTAGGTGGCAACGAGCGAGGGTCGCCATAGACCGTGAACGTTTCATAGCAATGACCGGGGAGATAAAGGCACTCATTGCAGCCTACAGGAATGAGAAGTGGATGGAATACGTTAACACTATCAACCGTCATGATGGCTCGCTATGGAAGCTCGCCAGGCGCGTTCGCGGAGGCCCCGCCGAATTTCCTGGAATACTGCATCAAGGCGATGTAATAACGGATAACGTCGGGAAAGCGGAGGCCTTCACAGACTACCTGGAGGGCGTCTTTAGCGAGACACCAAACACTACTCCATTCCATGACACTGTAGATGCTGCAGTGGAAAACTTCATCTCCACAAAGTATCCTATCGCCCCGGAAGTGCTAAGCAAACTACTAATAACTCCGCTGGACATCAAGAGAGTTCTTGCCCGCCTACCCGGAAACAAAGCCCCCGGTCCTGACGGCATTCCGTATATTCTGCTTAAGAATATGCCGAATAAAGCCGTCATCCACTTTATGCACATTATAAATGCTATTTTACGCCTCCAACATTTTCCGCTCCCCTGGAAGAAAGCGGTGATAATACTGTTTCCTAAACCGGGCAAAGATGCGAGACTAACAGCCTCGTATTGCCCCATATCTCTGCTAGACACGTTGGGCAAAGTAGCCGAGAAACTCGTAATGTCGAGAATTAACAATGTTGTTGAGAGTCTAAGGATCCTGCCACATGAGCAGTTCGGCTTTCGCCGCGGTCACAGCACTACTATGCTCGCGGCGAAGGTCGCGCAAGATACGCTCAACGGCTTTAACGAGAGCAAGGCAACGGCATTGTTACTTCTCGACATAGAGAAAGCATTCGACAAGGTATGGCACAATGGGCTCATATACAAGCTTTTTGCTATTCACGGAATGCCACTACATATAGCATCCCTCATTGCGTCGTACCTTGCGAATCGCTCATTCTCGGTTCGTGTCCACAATAGCACATCAGGGCCAAGGCGCATCAAGGCCGGCGTGCCCCAAGGAACAGTATTATCGCCGCAAATATTCAGTCATTTTATAGCTGACTTTCCATCTCAACAATACAGAACAGATACCTGCGGGCTGCTTTCTCCCTGACACTATGGGATCGCGTACGTGTCATAGAGCTGCACAACATGGCGAGTATTGATTACATCGACCAGCACATCAACAAGCTGGCTTGCAGTTTTACGATCACAGTATCAGGGGGTCAGAATTGACCGCAGGTATCGCCAACATACGCTACAACCAACCTCACCTACCTAAATACGGACCGTTATACAAACATACGGACCTGTTCTACCAAGAACTGAGACCACCATAAACGACTACCACACATTAAGCATACCATACGAAACATTAAGTATAAAAAAAAAGACTAACATACATAACGTACGTACAATGAATAAGAGAACAAAGACTAAGAACAGACATACAAACAGCAACAAACAACTCAGCAACCGACTGACATCACTTCTGCCGCAGCCACCAAACCGCGCGTGCTATCCCCCTCCTATGCAACCTCTACGTGTTCCGAGCGATTAACTATATGTTATCCCCAGCCCTAAGGGCACAAATGCGTACGTCGTGTATGAATATATGCGACGATATGCATACCGCAGCTGGCAATTATGCCAATCACCTGTATATATGTATATATTGTATATATTTGTATATATAAACGTTACATGTTTGTGCCGTCTTGTGTAAAGAAGAAGCAGGTTTTTTGCTCACTTTTTCCTGTGTTGTAAGGCTTGAGCTCGGGCTTGAGCCACCCTTAAATTAAACGCACACAGATCAATACAGCCTCTAGGTATCGAACATATCAACTTTGTTGAAGGGATACCCCAAGTAACAATACATTGACTTGATCGCTGACTAAACTAATCTTATAAGGGCCGACATCAGCCCATAAGTCGGGGGATGTTTGGTACGCGAGTGTATACGCGCAGTGAAAGTGCGTATCAAACCCGGGAAACGAGAACATCTAACACTTAACACGTAGAATAAGATTAGTATTAAGCACATTTATGTATCAATTATGCAATAAAGATTATTTTGCTTTTGATTTTGAAGAAGAGGAGTTTGAGGAAAATTAGAGATCTTACTTATAAAAATTGAAGTGGGGAATAATATTCAAAACAAGACGGCTGGTATCGATTGGATTCAAGGATTTATAGAACGAAACAGTTCAATTTCTCTCCGAACTCCAGAAGCAACTAACCTCACTAGAACAACAAGTTTTAATAAACAAAATCATATGACTTTCTTCAACAATTTGAAAGCTATTTTAGACAGAGAGGAGCTCCATGACGCTGGACGAGGCAGGATGCACAACTGCACGAAAAACTAAAATAATTATAGCGGCCAAAGGTCAAAAAGCACAATGTGTGCTACCATTAGTGCTTCTGGTTTGAGCATTCCACCTTTCATGGTGTTTCCACGGCTATGCGCAATGGCGCTCCTGCGAATACATCAGGATGGAAGTCAACAGATTCATTTCACCTTTATCTTCAGCATTTTGCCAGATTTGTTAGTGTTTCAACAGATCACAAATTTGTTCTCATTATGGACAATCAGGAAAGTCATATTTCTATAAAATCTTTACAGTTCCGCAAAGACAGTGGCATAATATTGCTAACACTACCACTGCCACTGTAGCCACAAGCTACAGCCTCTCGATGTTGGGGTCTTCAGGTCTCTCAAAAATGCCTATGACGGGATTGCTAATAAGTGGTTGTCCAAAAATGCAGGAAGAGTTATAATAATTTATGATGTCTCCTATACTGTTGGAAAGGCATATCCTCTTGCATTTACTGCAAAGAATTTTTCAAATAGTTTTAAAAGGCCAGTAATACAACATTATGATCCATTAATATTTACTGATGATGACTTTCTATGTACATATGTTACAGATCGTCTTGATAATGAACCCACTCAAGCCACAACTTTAGAAAATTGCACAGAAAAAGCCAAAAATACACTGAACAGCCTGAATAGGGCCTGAATATCAAAGTGAAACAGACCAGGCGCACTTTGAAGAAGTGTACTTCACTCCAAAGGCCATCGAACTTCCTTGATAGCCATGTTCAAGTGGCGCAGAACGAAAAAGCAGGATCCAGTTGTACGTCACTTCAAATGCCATCCAACTGCCTTGATAGTCATGTTCAAGTGGAGCAGTGCGAAGAGGCATGATCCAGTTCTACTTCACGCCAAAGGAAATCAAGCTTCCTTAGTATTACGATTTTCGAAAGCTGGTCCAAGAAGTGCGAATAGAAAAGGGAGAAAAAAAGCTAAAATTTGCAATTTTAACTGACACGCCAGTAAAGCAGGATATAGAAACGGAGCTGCAAATAAGAGAGGAAAAGAAGAGCCGAAAGACAGAAAAGGTCAACCAAAAGATAAGAAACTTAAGGAAAAGGTAAAGAAAAGAGTTTTTTTGTCTTCTTCTGGTGAAGGGGAACTTTCGCTTAGAGAATCTTAGGAATCTCTAAACGAATTTGAAGAAGAACTTGAGGAACTACGGGCTGTGCATACAGATAACTTAAAAAAGGGAAAATTAATCACTGTGCGCTTTAAAGGAGGAAACAATGCCGTCAAGTTATCGGCATTTGTGCATAATTGACTACGTAGATGATGACGATCTTGAATGTCGCGTTATTGCTCTAAAATGTATGGATGAAACTAAAACATTGTTTTCATTAGTAGAGTCTAATGTAAGTTACGTTGGATTTGACATTATTGGATTAGCTCCAGATCCAGGGGAAAGAATGTATTATTTTTTCATAAAGGCACTGCCCTGTTTATATTTAAGAGTGTATAAAAGAACCGATTGTATTCATAACTACATATATTTGTATCATTGCCTACTTATAAGATGTCGATATTTTTTCTATATCCATGGACTATTTCATTCTAGCTTGGTTTTCATAAACCTGTAGATGAGTTAAAAAGGGTGGAAAACATTATTTTATTTTATACTTATAGGTATCCCGTTCAACGATGCAACATTCTGTATACTACAATTTTTACTAATAATCATGTATTATTTGCTGTGCTAGGATTATAATTTTAGTATGACTGAGAGTGTACGCAAGGGCCTTGATGAATCTACTAACCAATTCCTACCCTGACGGGAGAATATCTTAGTTATAAATGTAATGATCATTCTAGAAATATTGGCCCGAATTGCAACTAAATAGCTGGGTAGCCTCCGTAATCCAGGATCTCAGTACCTTCCAGCGGCGTCTGGCTAACTAACAACCCCTTCAGTTTTAAATGTATTTGTTAATTGAAACTCCTTGTTACAATATCAGTAAAGTAGTTTTATTAGAAAAGCTTACAGGTAATAACAAACAAAGAAACAGGAAGGTCGAACCTTTAACAACGTGCTAACCTACTAACTTACACTAACCCAACTTATCTCTAATTTTAGCAGCTAACAGAATTACGGGTAAAGCGTGTACCGCGCCACCTGTCATTCATATTATCAAACATAGATAAATGGCGAAGGAGCCAGGAGACATAAAAGTACTTAATATTATATATATTTAACAGTATTGTTACAAGTGTGGAACTACGAACTGTGGCACGGGAGACACTAATTTAATTAATTAATATACTAATAAAGGTTATACAGCATTGAGGGTTTCTCTGCCGTACTCTTTCCCCTCGTGAATTCCAGGCTGAGTCCGGCACGTTTTTCTCTAATAATTTGACACGTTTTCTTTAATAAACTAGGCGTATTAGCAATCTGTGGTTTAATTTACATGACGCACCTTTCCCTCAAATTTCCCTAGTTTTGTTACCATCGAGCGCATTTTGAGTAAGTAAAATTGTACAAGATATAATAATAATAATACAACGTAGATATTGGTCTTCTTTTTAATCTATTTTTTTAAACAATTAAAAACAACAAATTAAAAATTAATTAGAATAATAATATAATATTTTCTTAACATTATGACCAATTTTCAAATGATACGATCACATATAAGTATGCGCTTTCGTCGAAGTCTTTACAGCTAATTATTAACGTACAGTTTTATAACATAATAACTGTGCATAGAATAAATAGATACCGGAAAGTCACGCTAAATGATTCCGCAATATATCTTTATTATTCCGATATATTGCGGCTACCGAGATATTTATGATACTGTACGCTCTATAAATTCATATTTTCTATAAATCGAGTAGTTTATTTTCCAGACACCCGGTCTCCGCTAGGACAGATTTACTTTATTAATACTGTCTGCTCTCCCACGCTTCTGTATAATATAATATGAGAATGAGTCAGTTTCACGCAACTTCAACATGTCATGGAAATGCATTATGACTGGAAGAATGGGCTCCTTCCTAGAGTAATGAATGCGTGTACGTGATTTACATTGATAACGTGTTTGTCGAAGGTGTGGTTAAGTAATCTTTCTTATACGATAAACGATTCTCATTTGTATTATATTATTTTATCGATATCATTTGGGTTTTAATCTAACCTTGGCATAAATCACTAGGGAGTAAATAATGCTCGTTTGCTCGCTAGAAGCTAGAAGGCCACGTCATATGTCTAAAATCTCGTGTATAAATCCTTACAATAAATTACCAGCATTTTCTGAAATTGCTGGTTTGGTTTAGTGATTATATGGAAGTAATGGATACGATTTGTATTTGTATTTTTTGAACCGATGGACTTTTCACCGAAGGATCAAAAAATCGTGTTTGTAGAAAAAAATACTAAAAAGTCTCTAAAAATAGTGATGCTCACTACATTTATAACCAATTTTACGTAGATTTCGAATATCTATACCACGAGTTTAAATAATTTCACACCTTTTTACGAATCTGTATTTTCTGAACCGATGCACTTTTGTTGAGTTTATAAAGAAAATACAGAAAGTAGTTATCGCGTCTTACCTCCAGAGTTTTATATCCACAGAGCATGGATCTGACCTCATAACTCATGTTGTCGGATGGAACATGATGCTTATACCAAAAGATATTTTAAAAATTTATTTTGGACTATCTCCAATCTTGATATGTGACATTGATAGTATGGAGACCAGATTACACAGCAGTATTCTAAGATACTTCTTATGAGACAATTATAAAGACATGTAATGGCTTTAGTGTCGACCATGAGTTTAGTGTTTCTCTTTATAAACCCCAGAAGTCTAAAACATTTTGATATTATTTGATCCAGATGGAGGTTGAGGTAAGCTTTTGGTCAAATATTACTCCTAGATCGTTAAACGACTGAACTGATCCAAGCACCGTCCCATTTATTTTATATTCCATGACCAAAGGACTATGGCATCTATATAAACTCACCTTTTTGCATTTGTCCACGTTCAGCCTCAACCAATTCTTGTCACACCAGTCAACGAGCCGACAAAGATCACTCTGATTGTCAATACTCTCATCAACGATGTTAAAAAAATTAAGGTCGTCTGCGTACAATAGGCACTTTTTAACTCGAAAGCAGGAAGAGACATCATTAACAAATAAGGAGAAAAGTACAGGTCCTATGTGTGAGCCCTGATGAGACCCCTCCAATGAAAACCCGTTGGTGACGTCCCTGAAGATAGCTCTCGATCCAGGCAAGATAAGTCTCTCCCATTCCTATTCGTGATAGTTTTCTCATCAACAATTTGTGGCATACACTGTCGAACGCTTTTGATAAGTCGGTATGAATTACATCGATCTGATATCCTCTTTCCAGATTTACAACCAGAAAATCCTGGTAAATGGATAGGTTTGTGCTGGTTGAACGACCCTTAAAGAAACCATGCTGTTCCTCCCTGATGTAATGCCTGTATGTATGAAAAATTTCATCTGTTAAAATTGATTCTATGACCTTGGGAAGAATTTAATGTTTCGATATTCCTCTATAGTTTTTGATATCTTATTTGTCACCGGACTTGTATACAGCAAACAGCGTGGATTTCTTCCACTGTGAGGGAAAGTTGCCACCATCACTGGAAGTGACAAGGTCTCCAAACAAGATTTTAGAAAAAGAGGCGGAATTCCATTTAGGCCGGCACCCTTGTTGCAGTCCAACAGACAAGTTTGTTAATAATCTCTTCGGCTGTAAAGTGGTGGTATAGCAACTGACAACCGCTCTCGATATTTGCTAGAGCAGCCTCATTGATTTCAATATTAGAATGGTCCGAATAGCTATCTTCGAAGTGTTCGGCGAAAGCGTTTGCAATATCACGCGTTTCTTCTAGGGGACAGCCGTTAAAGTACACTTCTTTAGGGATCCCATTCTCCTTCTTAAGAGAGTTTATTTACGACCAAAAATACTTGATATTATCCAGGATCATATGCTCAACATTAGAAATGTATAGGGCATAACACAATTCTATTTGCACTTTATTTTCTCCACGACCATTCGAGTATAGACTGTAATCACTTTCTTGCCCTATAACTTTAAACTTACGGTAAAGTCTGTTTTTTTTGTGCAAGTAACCTCTTGACATGCGGAGAATACCATTTTGGAAATTTATTTTCAGTCATTACCTTCTTTAGGACGTACATTTCAATCGCTGCAAACAGAACATCATAAAATTTCCCCACAATTTGGTTGACATCATACACATCATAAAATCACTCATCAATAAATGACCAATCTGCCTTACTTAGATAAAAGTTAATGTTATAGTAATTTGCTTTAGGATATTCATATATTGTTATATTGGTCTTGTTCTCGATAAAACCAATGTTGGAAACATCAAAGTAAAGTATATACACACAAATACCACAGTACGTCTGCTTTTCTCAACTGAAAAATACTGACTGCTGATAGCTTTCAGCAGTTGCAGGGAAAACACGGGACCGTATCGGCTGGCCGTGACTGCCAGACGTCGCGGCCAGACGTTACTGCCAGCAGTCCTACCGAAACCATACCTTCAGATACCCCGGAACCAGGTTTTCATTATTTCGGGTTTGGTAGGGGTGAATGGATGCATGGGTATTAAAGAGATTAATGTTTTTCCTAACATATAGTAAACACTTCAAAATAAAGGAAAGAGTCAATAATCTCAGCCCCATCTACACTGAACACGAAAGATTACATGTGCATGGGCTGAGTGGCCCTAGACTAGAATCGCATAGCTCATCTTTGAGGCAAAATAGCTATGGTAGGCTGTTAGTAGAGAGTCTAAAAAAACATAACTTGACAAGTTCCTGATAAGGTAAGTAGACTTATGCCCAGTTTCTTAAAGTATGGATAAGTTCATTCTTCAAATATTTCCTATGGCAACGATTGTTAACACAATTGTAACCATAGTAATTATAGGCTTCATAACTTTATATGCTAGATATCTGGTACTTCACAAACCGGGCATTAGCCAACTGTTTGCTCAGCTTCAGCACATGAGAGTTCCAAGAATGATCAAGGCTCACACCCAAAAAAATAAATCTCCCGCTGACCGTCAGCCAGAATCGCATGCTCACTCTCTCCACCCCGAAGATTGAAATTGATTGATTGAGTCTTCGATGTATTGAGACATAGTTTGTTTGATAAAAACCACCTTTCCACATTCAATTGCGCCTCAGTAATGTCAGAATCATTTATGTTTTCACGATCATAAGTAGTAAAAATTGTGGTGTCATCTGCAAAGAAAATTATGTCACTGCGCTTTTGAAAGTTTACAAGGCCATTAATATAAATGAAAAAGAGAACCGGACCTATACTCTATTTCGAAATGGTGCGGAGTAATAAAACCTACTTATAAATGCAAAATGCTAACAGAGTGGTCAAATAAATTTTTGTGATTTCTAAATATTTAGCCACAGCTGTTATAGCCTGCTGTATTATATTTTAACCATTCCACCCTGTTTTGTATGGCAATCCCGCTGCAAACAATAGGCTTTATTAGCAAAGGGGCCATTTTCTACCTGCAGTAGCGTACGTTTGGGTATTTAATTTAAAATGCCTGTTTTACCTAAGTACTTTTATTTATTCACTTATTTATGTATATTCAAAAACAGTTAGTATTACTGTAACTTTTTATCACATATAATATTTATATAATAAGGTATAAGAATTGCGATTTTGTGTAAACAGTTATGTAGAGAACTATGGTATATCATTTTCGTCGTCAGAAAAATCCGTCGAATCTTCGTCATGTTCCAAGGATATAATTAAAGGCTCTACAATTAGGTCAATTAAATGGTCTAGTTTCCACATTTTTTCTTCTTCTTTTATAACATGCTCAATACACTTACGCCATTTTTCAGAATCGACATTTTTTAAAGATTCCTCAAAGATAATTTTAACATCTTTCATTTTAAACGTCGTGTTTCTCCTTGCTACATAACTTTTTACTTGGGCCCAAACAAGTTCAATGGGATTTAATTCGCAATGATACGGAGGCAGACGAAGAATAGTAATATTTCGTTTCTGTGCAATTTTGTCAACTACATACTCGGTGAAACGAGCTTTATTTGAGGACACTATGGACAACAGTTCCTTTTTCACCATACTTTCATCAAATGGTATGTTATTCTGTCTAAACCACTGAATAATATCCGCTTTTCTCCATGAATTAGTTGGTATTCTGTCAACTTTTCTGGAATGATAACTCGCATTGTCCATCACTATCACAGAATTAGGTGGAATGAGATCTAACATTTGTTCAAAATATTCTTCGAACACATCGCCATTCATGTCTTCATGGTAATCGCCAGAATGATTTGACTCAAACATTAACAAACCGCCCTCAACAAAACCATCAACACTTCCAAGGTGTGTAATAATCAGTCGCTTTCCTTTCCCAGATGGTGGTTTTAGTCCGGTGGACCAGCCTTCTAAGAATGCTTGACGAAAACTTGAAATATTTTTGTCTTGCCAAATCTTCCCAACCGTATATCCTTCATTAAGCCATGTTTCGTCCAGATAATAAATCTTTCTATTCTCACTTCGAAACTGCTTTATCTGTCTTAAGTAATGTCTCCTCCAACA
This sequence comes from Pissodes strobi, assembly GCA_016904865.1. Taxonomy (NCBI): domain Eukaryota; kingdom Metazoa; phylum Arthropoda; class Insecta; order Coleoptera; family Curculionidae; genus Pissodes; species Pissodes strobi. The sequence goes on along the minus strand of MU182426.1, from coordinate 315,023 downwards.
AATAATTTCATATTTTTCGATTAGGAGCGATTTTCTGCTTTGTTTTTCCCAGCTGAAATTCATTTGTTTTAAAGTTGTCCACAATTTCTTCCTGCTTATCGTTGGAGACATATTTTGGTCTTGCTTCAAGGCTCCTAAAATTTTGTCGATGGTTGGTATTTCCTTATTAAAATAAAAGGAATGTACTGTTCTTCTAATTATAAGTTTGTAGGCTTCATCGATAGGCACCGTCTTTCTTCCTGAAGATGGTATAGGTGGTTTTACAGCTCTACTTTTTCGTTCACACCTTAATTTATATATCGACGTTTTTGAAACACCCGTCATTTGCGAACACATTTCCACCACAGTATCAACGCTATACAGAGGATTTTGATGTTTGAGGGCGTCATATACATTAAGAATAATATTCTTTGCGTTAACAAAAAATGGACATTTGCTCGCTCGTTTCACTGGAGAGAAAACTGAATTAGCCATTTTAATTGAAACTATGAAATGAAACAAACACACTGTGTCTTCTTCGGAAGAACAAATATAACTGACAAATTACAATTACTTAAACTTTAGGGTATGCATACAAAAAATCGTCAAATTTGAATGTTTACAATAGTAATAAAAAAACCTAAGTGTGATAAATATAATGCTGGGAAAGTCCGAGTATTAGGACAGGTAAACGTTTAAAATATGTACGTATATGTACGTAATTATGTACGCCTATGTATCAGCCATCAGAAAATGATTTATTACTTCGCATCATTTCGAAATGGAGTATAGTACAGATCCCTGGCGAACACCTAGATGTACTGGGGCCTTCTGAGAGTTTTTTGAGTTGTATGACACTAACAAGGACACTAACTAGGAGCGCTCCGAAAGGTAATATCTTACTAGCTGAACACTTTCAGGTAGAAAACCACATAATTTTAGCTTCTCAGGCAAAATTATGTGAGAGACACAATCAAATGCCTTTGTTAAGTCCAGGAAGGAAGCATAGGTGTCATGTCCCAATTCAAAGCCTTCAATAACATGCTGAATAAGATCGTTAATGGCCAACACCGTTGATTTATTTTGGCAAAAACCAAATTGTCCCTGAAAGAATAGATTACACCTCTTAAAATGGCCACAGATTTTCATCTTTAAAACACGCTCAAAAATCTTGGAAAATATCGGCAGGATAGATATAGGTCTGTAATTAGACTGATCATGCTGTGATCCTTTGTTCTTGTAAACTGGTATAACCCTGGCCATTTTAATTATCTTTGGGAATAACTTTAAAGAAAATGCTTGGTTTATTAGTTTTGTAAGAGGAAAAATCATTAAACTTTTTAAAGTATTTATAATTTTTAAATTCAAGTCAAATGAATCCTTGCATTCACTATTCTTAATTTCAGAGAAAACCCTTCTTATTTCATTATATGTGACCGGTTTAAAATTGAATGTGGGACACTGTGATATTTGATCCAAATACTGACTTTGAGGCAAAGTAGTCATTAAAGTCATTTGCAAGGGCAAGAGTGAGTGGACCTTGGCTGATTAGATTTAATTATTTGTTTGTTGTTCGAGTTTGCAAAGAAAACATCATGAGCAGCTTTTTTGCTGTACACAAAGCTGTCGCATATTTTTTTCTGAAATCATTTACAGTTTTTGCAGGCATTAAGATTAGGTTGGTTTTATTGAGAGATACCCTAAAATGTAGTTGTTCTCGCATGACTCTTAGATGATTACTGAACCAGTCAGCCCTCTTTTTGGATCTTGCTTTTGTTGAATTTAGTACCCTGGACTTTAAGGGAAAACTCACTCCAACAGCATCAACAATCCTGTCGATAAACCCGAGGATAAACCCTCTTAATTTACTCTTAATTTACCATCTACGCCAATTTCACAGTTGTCGACAAAAATCCATGTTTCTGACTCAATAATGTCATATAAGGTTTCAAGCATACCATAATGATCAGAGAGATTAAAGAAATTTAATTGCATTGGTCCATGTAAACAATGTGGTAAGTCTGTGAATACATTATCGATGCAGGCATTAAGACGAGTACTGATTTAGGTCTAGGGTTCGGAAGAAATTTATTACCTCCAATGCTCGTCATGCTAAGAATGAAATAGAATATTGATGTCTCCAGTGATATAAAGATGTTTTGATAAGTCAAGTTTTGAAAGTATTAGCATTAGAGTATCAATAAGCAAGTTGAAATCGCCTAGTGGGGACCTATAAAATATGACAACCTGTATACTTAAATCTTTCAAAACAATACCCGCGACCTCGCAATGCTGCTCAGTTGAGAAACCTTCCAAGTTAAGAGATGTGCATTCAAGGTCTCCGGCAAGAATGTTGACACCTCCATGAATCATATTGAGGGCTGCAAAAGCCAGCAGCCACCTGAAACCCTGAATATTGGAGGCACCAAGCTCATCCAGCGTGAGCCATTATACAGACAGCATCAACACCATTCTCTCTGAGGAGCATCTCGAATTCCACAGCTTTGTTTCTTATACTGCACATTTGCATGCAGTATAGATAATGATATATCCTAAATTTATTTTTTAAGTTGTTTCTAAGAATTAATATTTAAATTAAAATTATTATTATTATTGTTATTGTTTACTCCTGCCGTACAGTCTATCAAAGGAACATTTTCATGCTCGGGAACTATGCCACAATTCACCTGCTCATTGGTAGATTTGGGCTCTGCAGGTTCATAAAATAGTTGATCAGTATTCCATTTAGCCAAATTTCCGGATCCATAATTTGGGTCTTGTGTAGGGTTCCCAACCGTCCCGGTTTGGCCGGGATTAACCAGGAATCAGAAAGTTTGTTCCGGCGAAAATTTTTCCTTGGCCGGGACTTAAAAAATCCCGGAAATCCTAAACTTAACAATATTCAGAAATTTTCGTTTATATGGCAACGCTACGAACTGCGACGTCCATTTTGCTATTTGGGCTTTGCCCACGGGAAGTTGAGTGGGGTGATTTCGCGACGATGCCTATTAAAATATTGTCTATGCACTCTATGCAGGTCTGTACACGTACGCTACCCAACCCACCTTTAGATATTCAGTCTCATGATTTTGCCATCAAACTTTGATATTTTTTTTGAACATTTTCGAACTTCTCATGAATTTTTTTCGAACTTTATTGATTTGTAGTTACAATACTGTCTTAATGATTTACTCTTCTGGAATCGGTAAGTACCTACTTATTCATTTTTTTAAGTGCGCAACATTTGCCATTCAAATGGGCGCCGAATCCTTGTTTTTTAAACGATTTTAACGACTTTTGAGTAAAAATTGGGCGTGACACCCCCAGAATTTTCCACCTTCGGCGAATTTGCCTTCACCGCAGCCTACAGCGAGCTCTTTCGTGGAACGAGCCGCCACTGAAAAACAATTGTCCCGGAATGGTCGATGCTTAAGTTGGGAACCCTAGTCTTGTGACATATAGGTATCTACGATTTCGCGATTTATTTTTGTTTCGCCAGAAAGGGGGTATCCTATAGAGTAGTTTCAGCCAAAAAAATCAGAGGATCCCCCACATTTGAGCCGAAAAATGCCCCCAAAGTTCGAGTTTTGAGGTTAATTGACGTAGAACGGACCAAGTGCCTCTACTACTTTCCCAGGTGAAACGTGAAAATAATGAAATTGAAGGTGGAAATAATGAAATCTTAGTAATCGACGCCAAAGGCCTGGCACAGTGTTGCCAAAAGTTGCACATTTGAGCCCATTTTTGGTTTGGCTGGGGTTAGCACTTTACCGTTTGTGGAGCCCCGTTCAGCAATCATCACCACACGTTGTAATATGTTTTGAATGGTGGATAATACGGCACTTCGAATTTTTTGCTTCACATTTCACACATGCTTCTAAAACACACAAAAATATCCCAGCCTTTCTTCACTCAAGTGCGTAGCAGCTTAAACGAGACGAAACTAACCAAAGCTAACCCAAACTAACCAAAGCTAATCCAAACTAATTAACACTAACCCAAACTAACCAAAGCAAACCCAAAGCTAACTCAAGCTAATCGAAATTGTTTCGCAGTACCCACTTGCGTGAAGAAAGGCTTACTTGACGCAAGCCTAGGCGACACAATTTCGGTTAGCTTTGGTTACTTTGGGTTAGCTTTGGTTAGTTTGGGTTAGCTTTGGTTAGTTTGGGTTAGTTTCATCTCGTTTAAGCCAGTACGCACTTGCGCGAAGCGCAAGCCTTTCTTTACGCAAGCCTCGGCGAAACACTTTCGGTTAGCTTGGGTTAATTTGGCTTAGCTTTGGGTTAGCTTTGGTTAGTTTGGGTTAGCTTTGGTTAGTTTGGGTTTCGTGTCGTTTAACGCAAATCGTCACGCAAATGCGTATGGCTTAAACGAGACGAAACTCAAACTAACCAAAGCAAACCCAAACTAACCAAACCTAACCCCAACTAACTAAAGCTAACCCAAACTAACCAAAGCAAACCCAAATTAACCAAAGCTAACCCAAAGTAACTAAAGCTAACACAAACTAACCAAAGCTAACTCAAACTAACCCAAGCTAACCGAAAGTATTTCGCCTAGGCTTGCGTGAACAAAGGCTTCGCGCAAGCCTTTCTTCACGCAAGTGCGTACTGGCTTAAACGAGACGAAACTAACCCAAACTAACCGAAACTAAACAAAGCTAACACAAACTAACCAGAGCTAACCGAAATTGTGTCGCCTAGGCTTACGTAGTGGCTTAAACGAGACAACACTAACCCAAATTAACCCAAACTAACCCAAACTAACTCAAAAAATGAAAATGACTTATTTCTGCAAGAAGTTTTTTTTGGGTATTATGATTAGAAAAATATTTAGGATGTAAAATAAAAACATGTTTTCATGTAACTGATTTCAGTTATTCTAGAGTCGAAAAAATGAAAATAATGCATTTCCGCAGAATTTTTTTTATGATTTTGTATTTAGAAAGGTTGCTCTATACTAAATAAACAAATATTTCTTACATAACTGATTTCAGCTAAGCAAAAGTTGATCCCATATCTTTTCAGTCTCAAACGTCTGGTAACAGTGTGCCTTCTTCAAAATATATATTTCCATTGTGACTTGTGATATTTGACAGTAAAAAGGAGGATGCTGTATGCTTAGCTTACAAATAAACTTTTATTTTGTTTCATGGGGCTATGGGCCGCCTTAAATTAGGAGCGGGACAAAACGGAAGCCTCTCGTTCTACGCAAATGTCTCCTGGTTAATATTTTCACCCGAGAATTGATTTTCAGGTGTCTATTGTCTATATTTCTAGTGCTTTTGCGAAGTGGTGCTGAAAATGTGTTTCAAAACTCGAACTTTGGAGCCATTTTTTCGGCTCAAATGTGGCGGATCCTCCGATTTTTTTGGCTTAATCTACTCTATAGGGCACCCCCTTTCTAATGAAAACAAAAAATCGCGAAATCGTAGATACCTATATGTCACAAGACCCCATAATTTTAGCCTTGTGGTCTGCTGAACTTCCTAGCTTAAAAGAACTGCAGTAGCTGTCCTTTCTGGTTCTGAGCTTGTAGCATTGACACACATTGACAAGGTTAAGCCTCTTCAGGTACACCCTGATATTATTTGCCTCAATGTTTGAATCCAATCCTTCAGATCACAATTTTTGTTTGTGCCATGTTTGGGTGAAGACATGGATCCCTTGTTTATTTTTCCAACGAGCATTTTCTTTACTTTCGTCTTCGTTCTGCGTTGGTTTTTTTCTATAGACCTGGATCAGCTTAAGATACTGAAGAATCGTTGTTGATGTTGTTGCCGATAGGATTGACATAAAGAAAAACTTTATCTGTCACTTGAGTCACTTCAGTCAGCGTCACATTTGCGACGTTGGTTAAAACTTCCACAACCATAGATACGTCAGCAGGAGGGACGTTCAAACTTAGATGGTTTTCCTGTGGAATGTTTTTGCTTTATCTTCAATTTTGTCCCTCGAAGCAAAGACCACTTCTCCAGTTGGCGCTAACTTCATTCTGTCAATGTCAATGGTGACGTTTCCGACTTTTGACGTTGACAGGTGCTTTGTGATAGGGGAGGTAGAATTTGCAGGAACGGTGGAAAAGTTCCTAACCTGACTTACCCCTTTTGCGGCTTTTTTCATGTTTTTTCTAGTTTTTCTCCTAATATAAATGCCTTTTCACGAAGAAGGTCATTTATTTCGTTTAGGCTCTTTATTATGGTGCTTACTAATACAAAAGTCTAGGGAGTAGACAGACGGAGGTGTCTTTTCGCTACGGGGGCTCAAGAAAAGGAAATTAACCAGGTGCTAACCAAACCTAACCCAAGACATACCCAAAATCAAGAAAAAAAACTGTTTGCTAACCAAAACTAACCCAAGACATAGTTGCGTCTCTCTATTTCCTAGATTATTTTTTTACTAATCCGTTATTTTGGACGTGGAGCCTTAGTTTGTCCGAAATTGTCAGACCCTCGTTGTCGTTGCAGTCAGCACAAACAACTTCCTTTATCCCTTGAACTATTCATACCTGGCTGTGGAAATAGTTCTTGCACTTTACACATTTTATAGTTTTATTAGTTTTTCTTTCACAAACACTACAAAAATCCGTGATTTTATTTGGAGATGTAAACAGAACATCCATACTATCGGATCGGCCATCTTTAACTATAACTTTCAGTACTCTTTTAAAATCTCAACACTGAAAATGACATTCCTAGCCATTATTGCCAGTTTTGACGAACAAATGTAGAAATAATTCCTTATGTGTTCGATAATACAACTCCTTTTGTCTTCTATTGGAACCCTCGACCCTCGTATCTGAAATCATGACGCCATAATACGATTTTAAACATACACCATATTTTCAATATAAATTCTTTAAACAATTACCGTTAACTATAGCTTGCCAGATGCCAAGGGCTCTTTGTAGATCTAGAGAACGTATATAGAAAATACACGTGTGTGCTGTTGGTATAATCTGAGAAATGAAAGCAGGTAGGTAGGCAGAAAAATTAAAATACTTTCTTCGTTGAAGGAGCGGTCGCTGAGCTTGTCGGTCGGATTCCGTTTAACATGAAAGTGTATTTATTTATATATATTGTATTGTAAATCCTATGAGAAATACTTAAATTATGTTAGCTATATTTATTTCGTATTTATTTCTCGAGGAACAGTTTTCATTTTTAAGAAAAGTGACTAGTGTCACACCCACAAATTTTACTTTTCTGCGTTTTCCAAACAAATATTCTTTCAAAAAAAAACCTTAAAATGTTTGATACTTTTCCACAAATATTGTCATATACGGAGTGGCTCAGAAACAAAAACAAATTATATCTTATATTTGTTAAATCCTGTAGTTATCCAAAGCTAAAAAAAAAAAGTTTTTATAAATAATGTTCCATAAATATCAGTGGCGGCTCGTAAGTTGCCAGGTAGGATAGGCAATTCTACAATTCCATTAGTTCCCTCAGGTAACAGCGTAATCAACCAAAATTTGAAATCTGAATTGAATTCACAGTTTTTACAGTCCAGTGTCGAACTTTTAGTTTCAAAAATCAAGACTTTAAAATATGAAGGTAAGCTGAAGCGGAAACCAAACTTAAGTATTTAAATCAGAGTGTATTCCGAGATTTTGGAATCCAAACATTGCCTGAATTGTCATTTTCAATTAAAGCTTTAAAATCTGAATTAAAAGTATAAAGTCTGAAATGTATTTTAAATAAATCGCAATGTCGCCTCTCCCCATTCTTAAGGAAAACTCGGAGACTGAATTCAGCGCGTAAAGTTTTATGAGTGTAAATTCAGACATTAATTTCTGAATCCGAGACCTTTCTGAATTCAGACGTACTACCTATAAGTTTCTCTGTTTCAAAAACGTGGGCAAGGAGTATTGTTGTTGAAGTTTTTACTTTTTTCGTGTGTTTTTTATACATATACTTATTTATTTCGATAATTTTTTATTTGTTTTTTGATTCTTCCTTTAGATGTCTTTCTATTAACATGAGATGACAGGTACGATTTGGCCGCCCATAACTCGATCTGTATATTTGGTTGCATATCATTCAGTTGAAATTACGTAACATGTAATGGCAATGAAAATGCAATCTCATTTGTGTTGATCTATATGACCGGCTCCACGTCTTTATGAACAGCGCCCGTTACGAGGGTGGATGAAATAGTAGTAGAGTTCCGCATAATTTTAAGAATATAATTATGGAGCAGTAAAACGAGTACTTATGTAAATGAATTTTTTACGAATTTGATTGCAACAAATTAATAATTAATTTTCTCTGGGTTGGTACTGCCAATGCCGCTTTTTACATGGCGCCCTCTACTTCTCAACCATTATTATATGCTTATGTGTTCAAATCGTGCCATAAAAACAAGGCCTTGCTCAACCTCCTTTAATTTTTAAGCTGAAAAACAATTGAATTTAGTATTGAATATTACGGCCATTTTTGTTTGCTTATATGAAAAACACCCTTTTCTTTATTTGCATACTATTTGTGTTTCTTAATAACATGCTCATATTTAAGAAGGTTATTTTTGGGTCCATTTTGAGAAAAAAAAATTAATTTGAACATATGTCCTAAAAGTTTTTACTTTTGAAGTAAAGGGTGCTAAAATTTTTAGATTTTTTTTTCATTATAACTTTTGTATTACCCAAGATATTTTCGTAAAATTTGATACACGCCTTCTATACATCTAGATGTATTTTCTGATGTACAAACAATTTTATTACTTTTACCAGTGGCGTCTGTACGGGCTTTGAATATTAAATATTTTTGCAGAAAAATATGTTACGCCACTGCAAAAATTATTTTTGAAATTCCCTTTCCCTTCTGAGCAAATGCGGACTCTTGATCTTTTTTCATTTAACATACGATTTTCTTTTTTCATTTACACGTTGGTATTTTACCGTTTAAAAATTAATTATTATTCTTCTCCAAGTGGTTTAGCAAAGTGCTAATAAATGACTTTTATTTTTTTATACGAAAACCGTACGTCAAACGAAAAAAGATCAAGAGACCACATTTGCTCAGAAAGGAATGGGAATTTCAAAAATACTTTTTATTTTAAGAAAAAGCAGTGGCGTAACATATTTTTCTTCAAAAATATTGAATTCAAAACCCGTACAGACGTCACTGGTAAAAGTAATAAAATTGTGTGTTCGTCAGAAAATGCATTTTGATGCGTAGAAGGCGTGTACCAAATTTCACAAAAATATCTAGGGTAATACCAAAGTTAAAATAATAAAAAAAAATCTTAAAATTTCAGCACAGTAGTTCCAAAGTTAAAGCTTTTAGAACATATGTTTACATGAAGCTTCTTTCTCAAGATTAACCTCCATAAATATTAGCATCTTATTAAGAAACACTCTGTATATTCAATCATATTGCAGTAAAACAATAAACGTATAGTTTTTATAGCAATATACACCTGCGTCTTTATATTGAAATAAATTGACTAAAAATATATACCTATATTAATAGCAAATGTCCTTAGATGTATTTAGCAAGATAGATATCATTCCATCATATAAAAAGAAACGTCCGGGATCATAGACATATTTGCAAGTAATTAAAGAAACATTCCTTGAACAGATTTGTATTAAATCAGAATCAAAGCAATTAGTAGATATCGCAAAATTCCTTGCGATTGATTTATCACCGTTTGTACAGTTAGCTGTGGTAATTAGATATGTGCTGATATCGGTAATAATACCATTACGTAACGTAAATAGATTTATGCAAATCGATATCCAATTACCCCGCATGTGGATCGATTAAATAATTTTTCGAAAACAATAACGTATACCTACTTGCCTTCTAAGCGGTTTTGATGCTACTAGATTGTTTGTTGACCAAACAATATGTATATTAAATTGTTTATTAGTAAATGTTAAAATAAATCAACTAAACCCTTGGATAAGTCAAGCGGATCAAACGGATTATTAGAAATCAGGAAAACAAAGAGGTACCTACATCGATATTATAAACATCTTAAATTATGTGCCTAGCATCTTACGCAGTAATCAAGCTCAAGTCGAATGTTTATTGATTAGACAAATTTGCTAACAATTAAATTATAACGCTGTCGTCACTGCCTGATCGACCTAGTCACGTGCCTGGTGTGCCGCGCGCCAATAACTCGAGCATGTCGCGTTAAGTCGAAATTATACCCATTTTAGGGATTTTTTCTAATAAACTAGAATGGTAACTTGCATTACCTATGATTATGAATGACTTTGGGGGAAGATTCGGAAACAGCTGAGTTTTAACCCTTAACTGGTAACCCTATCTTTAATTACAGGAATGGTTATGAGTCTGATAGACACTTGGCTAAAAAAGCAATTTTTTTCAAAAAATATTGTGCTAACATTTTTTTAAGTTAATAAAACAATATTGTTATGCTATTTAAAAAATTATTAAAAAGAAAAAAATCAAGTTGTAGATGTTAAAATAAAAATATAAAAAAAGTTAAATTTCTTGTCACACAAAATTAATACAAGGCATGTTCTCAAAAAAAACTTAATCATAATAATATGCAAATTAACATAATATATGTTTAAAAATAGGTATATTCTATGTAAGAAAATGTAAAAACAGAAGAAATAAAAATCATAAACAAAACCTACAAAACACAAACAAAAATATTAGTCTTGCTCTACTCTGGTACAATTTTTAAAAATTTTTCGAGAACATCACTGCAAGCAAATGGGTTTTTAGCACTTAGTGCATAAATATGCAGTCTTTCTTCTTAATTTGGATAGGCAGATGTGGCAATACCGAGGGGCCAATCGCTGAAGGTATTTTGGTGTACACTGGCTTGATATTTTTAGAATTATTTCGGTATTTTTTGGTAATATTTGTAAGTTTTGGTAATATTTGGTATTATCTGGTAATATTTGGTATTATATGGTATTTTTTCTGGTATTATTGGTATTTTATGTTTTTTTTGTACAATTATCCAATAGGCGCATGCGCAATAAATATGCATAGTTCACAAGGCACATGTCGCAACTACCTGTTCGATATCCTAAACAGCGTTGTCAAATGCCCGATAATTATCGGAATCTACCATACATTTTGCTTGATCCCGATAAGTTCTTTATTGGCAACAGGCCAATTATAGGAAATTCACCTACAAATTTAGAACAAATAATTCACAAAAATATTGTTATACGAAGAAAAATAAATAATAGTATATTATATAGTATAATTAAAATAAACTAGCAAATTAAGCTAAGACTAAAATAAGGATGTAGAGGAACGAAATCGATCAATAACTTTAGGAATAACGCAAAGTAAGTTAGGGAAACAAAAAAAAAACAAATTAAACCAAAATAAGAAGTGACAAAGAAGAAAGAAATGAAAACAAGGAAAATACAGATACTACTTAATCCAAACAAAAGGTTATGATCAAACCCTCTGTCTGGGTAGATACCGTCCTCTCTGAACATAAGGTACTTGATAAATCGCCTCTGTACAGCCTCCAACGAATCAATCATAACACGGACACCATACAAGTGACCCATAATCCAGCCTTGTTCAAACGAAGAAGTAATAAAGCAGTTTGATGACAAAGATGTTGGTAAAATTTGAGCAGGATAATCTCGAATATTTTGGAGAAGTTACATAGGATGGAGATAGGACGATCATTCTCAATAACTGTTGGATCGCCCTTTTTATGAATAGGACAGACCCTTGCAACCGAGCTTCCAACCTTCCAGGTTTCGGGAAACATGCTCAGTTCCAGGATCAGATTGAAGATATCAGACAGTGGCTCGCACAAAACGATCAAACAGTCTCTAACAATGAAGTGGGATGCCGCCTGAGCCAGAGGTGATAGTTATTTGCTTGCTACAACTATATCACCAGTAGTTATTGGCGGAATGTCGATGATATCGGAATACTGCGTTAAGGGATCAATATTTGCAGGCTGGTGGGAATCTTTGTACACACTTTGAAAATAGTTGGAAAAAGCCGAAACGACACATTGGCGTCCGTGGTAAGAGTGATTAGTGTCTTTCATAGTGGCTGGAATGCGGGATTGAGCGCTCTTGCTTTGAATAAAAGACCAGAAGTTTGATGGATCAGAAGTTATGCTTGTCTCGGCATGCCGGATAAATTCCCTGTATCTTGTCGGAGCTCGATTTAATTAAGCTGCGCAAAGATTTGTATCTGGCGAGGTAAAATGGAGATTAATGAGTTTTAAAGTCACGATAAGGCTTTTTTTTAATACATTGTCAATGAGTTCCTGAAACCATGGAGGAAAGCGCCTACGCCGCGGAAGTGCACAGGTAGCGAATATGATATTTAGAATCTCATAAAAACTCTTGACTCTTGAAAGTTGACTATGTGAGGGAGGGCCGCTTGAAAATTGATCAGTAGGGATGGATGATACGGATCTTCATTAGCAAATGGTACGTCATTATTTTGCAGGAAAGTTGGCAAAAACTAGATCCCAATAGCTTTTGCTAATGTTACGTGTATTATTATATTGGCGAAGGTTAAGTATTTCACTGAATCCAATCAAAAGTCTGTGTTTAGCATTGGGAGGAAGGTTTGTAGTGTAAGAACAAATATTGAAGTCTCCCAGAATTATTACATTTTTGCTCAGCATTATATCTATTAACAAAAGAGCCTCCAGGAAAATTTCTATTTGTCGGAGAAAATGCTTACATGTTTTGTTTAGAATATTAGTATAATTTTTACCTAAGAAATACCGTTAGAAAAATAACAGCACAATAAAGAATATAAATTTTATCCACTTTTGATTATTAAGCTGAATTTCCTAATTAAATTATTTAGGTATTATTTGGTATTAGGTACTTGGCAACTTTTACGATATTTGGTATTTTTTTATATAATATTGGTATTTTCTGGTATTTTGTTTTAATATTTTTGGTATTTTGTTTTGATATTTTTGGTATTATTTGTCAAATATGGTATTTTAGTGTATAAATTATAACCAGCGATTATCCCCTCGAGGGAAATGAGCCCAATAATCAGACTTTTGCATTATTCTTGGAATAACTTCTGCTATCATAGTTGACACGGTTGCTTGACGAACTTCTATATCTGTAGCAACACACACATACCTTAGAAATATTTTTAAACGTTGCAGTGGCGTCAGAGCTCCTCACTTATCCATTCAACGTTTTCTCTTTCAAATCGAAACAACCCTTTCCAGTCTCGTTCGTCTGAGTACACTTTGCGGTAACGTAAATTATTTAAAAACTCGGCCATGGTGCACTCACCTTTCAGTTGAGTTTGCTACTGACTAGACTCAAACGAAATGGACCAGATGCTCGGTTTTCAAGCAAATACTTTTATATATTAATACAGACTGGAGCAAAAGCTTAGAACTAGAGTCAGCCAAGTTTGAGCAAAAGCTTCGTTTTTCTTATTAATACCAGTTGGAGCATATAGGTACTCCAAATACTTTGAGTCTGAGCTTATGCTGCATTTTGTTAATACCACCTATTGTTCCATGCACATAATACATAGAGTCAAATTCCCTCTATGAATTTTTTTAACGAAAAAAAAAATCAAAAATCATTTGGATTGTTTGAAAGGTACGACGCTTTATAAGATCTCTAAAAAATTCACGACGGAACAATATTATGACCTGTAATTATCCTTAAATACGTCAACTTAATGCGATTTTTTTAGAGATCCGCGAGAAGACTTTGAAGCTTGCAAACTATCCGATTAGACCTTTTCATTTTATTTTTTTGTACTTTGAATGATCGAAATTAACCGACAGCCGCAGGTGTTATTATTTCAGAAAGAGTTTTTGTTAGATTGTCAACCCTCCCTATGGGCAATTCAATATTAGCCGTTATTTATTAAGATATGCACCTATTTGAATTCTATCAAAATAATATCAGAAATAGATTAGAATGTTTTTCTTTCCATATTGAAAATGAAACATATTAATGTAATAAAAATACAATGAAAAAATTAACTTAAATTTTTATTCAGTTTAGTTTAAGACGGTTATAAATAAATAATAATAAATAAATGTTTATTTACGGACTTGCCATTTTTACAATAAGTCTCAAGCAAGAACACAGATCATTATTAGGTATATTTACAGGAAAAAGAGTTTTTTATTGGTTCCTTAAAACTATTTAGCGACATATGAAAACAGTCTAATTCGTAGAGGTTCATACTTCTACACATTCTTTGCATAGGTTTATTCACTGCATAGTTTTGATAATGAAATTCTAAGTGAAACATAGATCTAAGTCTCGTAGCTCTACTTGGAACATGAAAGTACAGTTTTTCTAATAAATTTGGAGATGATACTTGTCCATTAATTAATTTGTAAACAAATGCAAGATCAAGCAGTGTACGCCTTTCCTCCAAGGTAGGTAAATTAAGAAGAGATAGTAAGCTATTATATTCAACATCATTTGAAGGTATATTTAATTTATAAGCAATAAATCGAAGGAACTTCTTTTGAACCCGTTCTAACTGATCTTTATGACATTTGTACTATTTGTAGTAGGGGGGCCATATATTACTTCCATACTCCAACACTGACCTTATAAGAGAGCAATAAACACCCTTAAAACAATAAATGTTGTCAAATTCTGAAAGACTACGTTTTGCGAAACCAAGAAGCTTGATAGCCTTATTTGAAATAAAATCAAAGTGATCCCTAAAACTTAAGTGGCAGTCAAAATAAACACCCAAGTCCTTAAAAATGTTTACAACCTCCAAAGTGGGGGACCCGAGGGGGGACCCTATTTGGTATTCGAATGTGACTGGCTGTTTACCTCGATAACATTTAATTTAAATTTTTTAAATTTAGCACAGTACAGGCATTGCCCAAATGGTACATAACGCGACTTAATATAAACACACAATTAAGCAATATACATTAAAAAATTTAAAACAGACAACAAATGTCAATACATAACACACAATAAATACACATGATATTAACTAACAAAAACACACTACTCAACTTGTATTACTAAAACCAGTCAAAACAGTTAAAACTAGACAATAGATGATATAGGAACCAAACGAATGTACAAAAACTAGCGAAACTCCGAAGAACGATATATAAGAGATCTAGCTTCACGCTTAAATGTTAGTATTGAACAATTTATATTAAAGTTTATGGGTAAAAATCTATTTAAGTAATCCATGATTCGATTAATTGGTGCGTTCCTTCCAACATCAGTTCGATAGGGTCGCAGGGAAAATGATTCAAGCTGTCTTGTAGGTCGTGCTGGGACGCGAAATCTAATCAGGCCCAAAAGTTCGGGACAGTCTATCAAGTTGTTGATGATTCTATGCCCAAATGACATGTTCAGTTTAATTCTTCGTGTCTCCAGTGAATCAATGCCAAGTATATTGAGGCGATCTTTGTAAAGCATATTCGATTTGTCTACGTTTAATTTAAAAAGAAGAAAATTCACAAACTTGGACTGCACCCTCTCAATACGCTTGACATGAATCTGGTATAGGGGCGTCCATACGACACAACAATACTCAAGATGGCTCCTGACCAATGCAGAGTATATTGCGTTAAGTGCCACAATATCTTTAAAGTCCCAGCACTGCCGCATAATGAATCCTGCCATTTTAAAAGCCTTCGCAACGACGCTGTCAATATGCTGAGTAAAACGCAGCTCGTTATCAAATACAACTCCAAGATCGTTAATTACAGTCACCCGCTGCAGTTGTATCCCCTTGATCGAATATGGGTGGTCTATAAGCATTTTTTTCCTTGAAAACGATATAATCTTACTTTTCGTAGTATTTAGAGTCATTGCGTTACTTGAACACCATTCAACCAACTCATCAATTTCGCTTTGCAGCTGCATGCAGGCCCTATCGTTGGCAACTCTACAATAAATCTTTAGGCCATCAGCAAAGAACAAAAAGTGACACTTCTTGAATACACCGGCCAAATCGTTTATGAAAAGCAGGAAGAGCATTGGTCCAAGATGTGATCCCTGCGGAACTCCGGAGTACACGGTAATATCCCTGGATAAAGACCCTTTAAACTTTACATTCTGTATACGGCCCATTAGGTAGCTACTCAACCAGGATAGTAGAGGGTTACCAATACCATAGTTTTTCAATTTATTTAAGAGAATTCTATGGCTAACCACATCAAAGGCTTTTTGGAAGTCAAAATAGACCGCGTCCACCTGCACAGAAGCATCCAGTGCACTTGCAAGATAACTACTGTATACTGCCAAATTCGACTCACACGACCTCCGAGATAAAAATCCGTGCTGATGATCTGATAGAACATTGCGAAAAGAAGGTGATACAATATCAGTGACCAGTGAATCCAACACCTTTCCAAAGCATGATATGCCAGATATGGGGCGATAGTTGGTTACATCTGACCTGTCTCCGCTCTTAAAGATGGGGGTGATTGTGGCCTTCTTCCATATCGTTGGAAATATTCCTGATTGCAAGGAGCATTGAAAGATAATGCTCAAGGGCATGGCCAGGGTAGGACTACAATTTTTTACAAACACGGGAGCTATCCCATCGGGGCCAGCAGCCTTGTTTACATTAAGCGTTGCCAACTTTTCAAACACCGAATCGGTAGTCACCTCTACTTCACATAAAATAATGTCATTGCTTTACATTTTTTTAAGTTCAAATTTAAGCCATTGTCAACACACCATTTTGAAAGATTTCTTAAGTCCTCCTGTAGTAGAGCACAATCCTGAGTGGAATGTATAAGTTTGTACATTTTTAAATCATCTGCATAAAGAAGTTTATCACTATTTAAAAAGCAGTTTCTTATATCATTAATAAAGCAATTAAATAGCAAAGGTAACAGATGTCCACCTTGTGGGACACCGGACGTTACATTAATGGTTGACGATAAACACTGATTCAGCTTTACGACTTGAGTTCTTTGTGTCAGGTAGCTTTCCAGCCAAGCCAATAGTTTTCCATGAAGTCCAGCTTTAGACATCTTCTCCAAAAGAATCACATGATTCACTCTATCAAATGCCTTGGAGAAATCAGTGTAGATCACATCAACCTGATAGTGACTCTCCAAGGCATCCAAGAGGGACTCACTAAGAACCACAAGATTTATAGTGGTTGAGCGACCTTGCACAAATCCGTGCTGCTCTGCCATGAGAGTAGGATTCAACAGAGGTGCCAGTTTGGAGGCTACTATAGATTCAAAAACCTTTGCAAATATTGATATTTTTGATATTGCCCGATAATTCTCCACACAATCCTTATTGCCACTCTTATGAATTGGAGAAATATAGGAGGTTTTCCAATATTCTGGAAAAATTCCTAAGCTTAGTGACATATTAAATAAACCCAATAAGATAGGGCTTAATACAAATCTACAGTTATATACAAAAATGGCTTATATATTGTCTGGACCACAGCTCAAATTTTTATTAATGTTACTTATGCTCTGACATGTATCAAACAGAGAAATATCACACATGCTTATACACAATCCCCCATTATAAATATCTGAATTTGGTGTTAGTACATCATTATTAATTTCATAAGATGAACCAAAAAACTTACTAAACAAATTAGCAATAATTAATGGATTATCAGTGGTTGTATCTTCAAACTTCATTGTATTTGGTAAATTAAAGTTTTTATGTTTCTTATTAATAAAATTCCAGAAATCCTTTTTATAATTCATTATGTTTTGCATGTGATTAAGGTTATTTTTATGACACACTATGTAATAGTCTTTACAACTCTGACGTAACCTGCGGAAAGCTTCATAATCCTGTTTACACAGGCTGAGCTTATATCTTTTATGTGCGGCTTTTTTTTGAAAAATTAGATCTTTTAGCTCAGGAGAGTACCATTTAGAGAACTTCGGCTCTTTGGATCTGCATTTTGGCACATAGTTATCTATACAAAAAGACAAGACTTCATAAAAAACACAAACTGACTTATTTATATCGCTCTTATCTAAAATAGAATTCCATTGGTGTGAACCCAAAATTTCATTAATTAGTATGTAGTCAGCATTTTTATAATAATAAAAGAAATAATCATAAGGCAATGGTTTAAAAGGTACATAGGCGGAAATAGATAAAGTAAAAGTAAGAGCTGGATGATAGCTGTCACATTTTAATAATGGTTGATCAGCTATCTTTACATTTAAGGTATTATTACAAAAAATAAGGTCTAAACCCAACCTTTATGATTAGGTATACCATTTGTCTGAAACAGATTTTAAAAGCAGAGTTATCGGCTATACACTGCACTCTGTCTGTCATTGAACCAACAGGTCTTGAACCATAGTCATCATTTTCCCAATGTACATTTGGGAGATTAAAATCCCCACATAAAACAACTAAATCATATTCATTTTCCATCAAAATGGATTCTACTGCATAAACATAAGTGTCATATATATTGAGGGAACATTTAGGGGGTAGATAAACACAACCTAACAGACATCTTTGCTTACCACATAAAATTTGAACAAAAACACATTCAATATTGTTACAAAATGCATGTACCAACACAGAAGAAATAACATTTTTCACAGCTATTAGAACACCTCCAAGTCTCATCGCTGCACTTGTTAGGCTAGATCTGTCACCCCGATATATGTTAAACTGCGATAAACCAAGTTCATTATCATGTATTCCATCACATAATGATGTTTCAGTAAACATCAATATGTCGTATTCACTATCAATAGTTGCAACCGATAGTTCATGAAGTTTTGTTCTCAGCCCTCTTACACTCTGATAATACAGATAATATTTGTTTAAATCTTTGGCACTCCTGTATTGGCGTCTAGGTGAATAAAATCCTTATTTATTGAATTAGGATCCTTTGTATTAATGGAACGTGCTTCAAAATCCCCAGCATGAGTTGCAGAAATTTGATGTTCCCGCCTTTTAAAATTAAACCTTCTAAAGATAATATTATTTCGCCAAAACTCAGATGTGTTCATTGCATCATAATATTTAGAAGCAATACCCACTTTATAGGAATTTGTCTTGCCTACAGTTACCAGCTGTTCAACAACAAGTATATCCCGAGGTATATCCTCACTTTGCTCATTTAATGATAAGTGTGATACTATATAATTCGTTATCACCTTAGTACTTACGGTTTTTGAGACATTTCCTATATAAAATCACATTTTCCTTGTATTTTGCGCTATGAAGTCTTGGCCCTGACTGACCTTGGAAGAGCCCCTATTAATAAGATTTCGTGTATTTTTACGCTTATTTATGACTGGTTGAAAACCCTCATTATCGGCATTATACATCGCATTACTCACGGCATCCTCCACCATACTCAAGGAAATAATAGGTACATTTGAATTTGACGTTGAACTACTGCGAGGGTCACGGACTTCTTGGTCACGAATTTGATCCAGAATTCCATTACGTGAGTTCATTTGATTCTTCGGTGCAATCGAACTAGTGTCACTTTGTAAAATCTGTGAATACGGCACTGGTAACACTGTGGGATTCGGACGAGCGGTGTTCGTTTCAACGACTGCTCCGTTTTGAGTTGCTCCAGCTACTCCTGATTTCAGTACGGCTTCTAAAGTGGAGATTCTTTGAAGTAAAAGTCTATTATTTTCTTTAAAAACTATGTTTTTGTCGCCCATTTCTTCTATTAAACGGTTTAGTAGTTGTACCTCTTGCTTTAGCTTATCATTTTCGTACTTTACTTCAACTAATTCGGCATTGTTTACATCTTCTTTGTTTACCTTTTTTCCACAACACTGAATATGGACTACATTTAAAAACTTGATATTCTTCCGTTTAGCGCAGCGTCCGTGGTAAAGACTATTACAGTTTATGCAAAAGAAGGTTTTACACACTTTTTTCGCACACTTATATCTTTTGGCATCATTAAAACCATTATAATCGCTTTTAACGCATTCGGACTCTGACGGATCATCACTCGGATCATCATCATCGGACGCCATCTTGGATTGTAGTTATATAGTGGTTGCTATGGTAACGTTCCATATAAGGCATGTTCAATATAAAGCACTCGAAAATTGAATGATCCAAATTAACAGACAGCGGCAGGTATTATTGTTTCATGCAGAAAGAGTTTTTGTTAAATTAGTTTATCGTGTACCGAAGAGGTTATTAAAATTATCGAATACGGATATTTTGTTGGTCTTTCTATTAGGTATTTTATATTTGTATGCGTAAATAATCAAAAAGTCCTTACGGAATCGACTCAAGAATTAACCTGGTAAATCCAAACTTTTCCGCACAAAACCAAAAGTCCTGCCATGGCAACGTTCCATATAAAGCCTATTCAATATAAAGTACTCGAAAATTGAATGATCCAAATTAATCGACAGCAGCAGGTATTATTGTTTCAGAAATGGTTTTTGTTGTTATTGTAAACAGTATGATGCATGTATTCAGAATTAAATTCTCTTTTAAATCCTTCAAACCAAGCATAGATATTTTTATTGGAGGGCAAAATATTTGGTCCCAAATTTAAAGTAAAAATTCCCCTTGATATGTGAAGATATGGCCCGTATCTATGAAGACTGAAGTGAAAGAGCTTCACTTTATTTTTCACCTTCTACTATTAATTCTCTAGAATCTAGATAATGATAACTGTAAGAAGACCTCAGTGTTGACTATGGATATTCATATTTTATGGAAAACCATAGCCTAGATTACAAACTAACCCAAATAACCGTATTCGATTCCTAAAGTAAATGGTTCAAAATTGTTCGAAATAGGCTGAATATTGTTCCATCTAAAATTATTTAACTTGAATAAAATCAGTTCAATTTACAATGTGGCTTAGCTTCATCAAAGAAAACCTAGAAACGAGTTCATAAATGATAAACTCATTGAATAGAACCGTATCGATGATCTATGTCCCTGTCTCCAAAGAACTGAATGAATATAAAAATATCAAAAGTAATCTTTAAAACCTGACTAAAAATAACGAGTTGGTGTTGTTGACATGTGTATTTTTCGAATTGCTCAGTTGAGTTTAGATCTTGTAGAAGATCGGTAATGACTACAAATTACTAATAGCTTCCTCTACCTCGACGTATTTATCTACTATAAAGTAGAAGCAACTGTAAAATTTTTCGGATAATTCTAGACATATTTTATGAATAATGTCCTATACCTATCTCCAACTATTTTTGAAATATTGACAGTTGAAAATCGTTCATTTACCAAGTCTGACAGCCTGTAAAATCAATCTAAACGGGTAAAGATAGAGCAAAATGGTTTGTACTTGTACTTGCCTATCTTGGTTTTTCATAAGCTATCGTTTAACACTAATTTTAGATTTACCAGAGGTTAAATTTAACCGGAATTTCTTAACCTCTGGTTAAATATAAAATTAGTGTCAAACGATAGCTTATGAAACCACAACATAAGAAAGTGCAAACTATTTTGCTCTATCTTTAGCCGTTTAGATTTTACAGGCTGTCAAACTTGGTAAATGGTCGATTTTTAACTGTCAATATTTCAAAAGCAGTTGGAGATAGATAGAGGACATTATTCATGAAATATGTCTAGAATTCTCCGCAAAATCCAAATATGCAATAATATTATTATATAAGGTGTTCCATTTAAAAAATAACAGTTGCTGCTACTTTTTAGTAGAAGCGGCAACACTGCATTGTCAAAAATATTTTAGCAAGGTAAATGACCCAATTTTCAGAATGATCCTTTGAGTGGTTCTCTTGAAACGTCTAAGGTACCATCCACCTTGAGACACCCTATATATAGATGTACAAGTCAAAGTCTTATATACTAAGTACATTGTGTAACATTACTAACCCTAATTAATTAACACCCAAACAAACTAAAATTAATTATTCTCTTACAGAGTAGAAAACCCATAGTCTTGATTGCAATCTTAAATTTATTCAAGAAGAAAGACTTCTGATCGACTCGGCTGAGAAAGTTTATTAAAAAGCTTTTTTCTGACATACACGAGAGACCTTTCAAGCTTTGCTAATCTATGCGAATCCAAGGCTAAAAAACTTCAGTATCTTGTGAGAGCCATCAAGATTTAGTCTAGTAAACAATAAGGACCTAAAAATATAAAGGGATGGCATAAAACTCTCCCCATTCAGCAATTTCAAATAATAATCAATCATTTGATTGGCACATTTTTAAGTAACAATTGGAGTCCGCCGCATAGTAAATTGTTTTTGGCGTATATATGTTTGAAAAAAGGTCACTTTAGGCCGTTTTTGCGCCAAACAAGGCACGAAAACCAAAAAAGTAAGACATTTCGATAGGGAGTTTTGTTTCGAAAATGTCGGGAAAATTAACTTTTCGGGGGAAATGTAAAAGCATTGAATTTTAAGTCGAAAAAATTAAAGTTTTTGTTTTTTTTTTCAAATTCAAATTCAAAATTCAAATTCAAATTTCAAATTCAAATTCAAAATCGCTTATTGTTCATTTTGCAGGATGCTTTAGACAGTAAAAAAAAATCTCTAAATCTATGCTAATTAGGCATGTATCAATAGTGTAAACATTACGTGAAACTTAAAAAATATAAAAAGGAAAAAAAAGAAATAAACAAAAAAAAGGACCCTAAATCACAAAATAAAATTGGAAAAGAGCTGAAGAATACAAAAATCACCCGTACTCCAGGTCAATGCCAAAAGCAAAAAACACAAAATTCACAAAAACCGACACAGGCATAATCACGTAAAATACTGTAACTATCGCAGGTGGGCCTCAAACTCCTGCAGATCATAAAAGCCAACGTGTACCTATTAATATTTCTTTTCTCTTTTAAACTGATTTATACTCAGAAGAGTAAAAGTTACGGGCAGTAGGTTATATAGGGCAATACCTCGATAGAATGGGCTCTTCAAGAACTTGGTGGTTGCAGGAAAGACAGGTCTAATAAGATCTTTACGAAAATTATAAGTGCTGTTTTTATTACTGCCAAAGTTTCTTTTGTTTTTATGAGTCGAAATCAGAATCCTATATATGTAACAGGACTGCCTGCAAGAACAGGCAGTATGACCTTTGAGAGCTTTATCTGATCTGGGAATTGATCCTCTTGAAACGTACAGTTTATAAAATTACTTATTGCTGGAGCAAGTATTTTTATGTTTACTTTAAAGAAAGTCAATGGTAGTTCATCTGTTTCAGCGGAATTAGTGTTTTTTAGAGGGAAAATTATATCCCTAACTTCAAGATCTGATCTCTCTGTGAGAGAGGAAGAGACTATTATTTATCGATCGTAATTCTGGTAAGGGTAGTTCAGCAAAAATTGTATTACTAGCAAGAATTGCAAGAAAATGTATTGAATATGTCAACTATTCCTTTTTTATTTGTATATTCTATCTGGTTCTCAATTATATTCCCCCGTTTCCCGTTTAATGATACTCCATACTGTTCTTGAAAGGTTTGAGGAGGACTTTATCTCAT
Organism: Pissodes strobi; assembly: GCA_016904865.1. NCBI lineage: Eukaryota > Metazoa > Arthropoda > Insecta > Coleoptera > Curculionidae > Pissodes > Pissodes strobi. Next base: position 291,659 of record MU182426.1, on the reverse strand, counting down.
CCTAAAAACTTAATTTCTTCGCTCTGTTTATAATTTCCCTTAATATATTTGAATTTTCTGATTTTTTGACGAGAATTTACGCCAAAAACTGTATTAGAAGACAGTTTGAAAGTGATGATATCTTTTATACAGGGTGAGTTAGTTGAATTTAAACTTTCGCCAATTCTAGTTTTGACGCGATACATGACCACTTAATATTTTATTACTGAAAAACCCAAAAATCTGGAGCAAACAAACTTGTGTACATTAAAGAGGAAGGTTGCGGGTACAACATATCAAAAAATCGCATCGATCTGATTGAAGTTGCTGAAATTATGATTTATTTTTTAATTTCAGTTTGAAACGCTCCTTTAAGCATAGGCATAGCTATTTTCAAGACATCAATTTCAGATTCAGAAAAAATCGAGATTAGATTGAAACCTACAGAAACTTTTCCAAAACTTCTAATATTTCAGAATACTTTATGGTAAATTTCAAGAAACACGTCTTGAACACTATTTTGACATGATGTTTCGGTTAAAAATACATTTAATTGCCTAAAAATTTAATTGGAAACGGTTTGACTCCGGAAAAATGAGCCAGGATTGAAAAATGTGGAAATTTTTTGTTGATTTGGGACAATATCGTGGATTTCATGGTAGATTTCACGGCAAAATTTTGCTTTTAGGATACCGATGCGTATAGTTTTTATGGTAAGTTTGCCTGAAATATCATTTAAAACAATTTGGAGATGGGAAACTAAGCCAGGATCGGAAAACTTGAACATTTTTCAAGCGATAAGTAGCGCTTTCAGGCGATTTTATGGGAGATTTCAAGGCAAAGCTTTACTTCAAATATCAAATGGCAAGATATAGAACGCAAAAAAATATATATATTTTATAATATTAATTCATCTCATCTTTCAGTGTACTCAGAGGTCAGTAATCCAAAATGGATACTTAAGAATTAACAGTTCCCATGTTACGTTTACTCGACAACACTAGGCCTACACAACAGCGTGTTTGGTTGACCCCAATCTGAGCCCGGTCATTAAATATTTGGTTTGTAATTAGTACCGACGCGACGTACAAACAACATGAGAAATATTAACCAAGTTGCCAATATTAAAAACTTTCAGCTGGTACCGGTACTGCTTGAAATGCAGCTGTCATTAAATTTCCCTGGCAAATAACTTAAAATAATGTTTTAGTGTTTCATATTGAAAGAAAGTAGGTGTATATTTGGTTAACCTCAATCTCATTCTTCCCATTAAATATCGAATTGGTAATGATCTTATTGAGACTAATATCACAAATCATCAACTTAGTTTATAGGTAGAACGAGTGGGCAATTTTAACCAAATAGCTTCTTCGACTCTGTGCATATAGACCACACACCAATCACGTTCGGTTGACGAGACATTGATAATTACTTCCTAGTCAAAGATCCGCGATGATTAGATTTCTTAGTAAAAAGCAAAATATAAGTAGTACCTAAAGAGCGGCAGTTGCTTCGTGTCCGATGAAAGTCGTGCTTAACTTTTGCATTCCAATTCCTTTGGCATCGACTTAACTTTCCCAAGGATTTGCACTAGAGATGCACTAAATTCACACCAAATTCACACACAGCACACACCAATTTCATCCGTTTTGGCTAGATAACCCGCGTAATTCGTCACAGAACGGCCATTCGTCTTTGAAAAATTCAAATTGTTGGCGAAAAAACCGTTGAAATGGTTCCGCGGCGAGTCCTACCTACGTTCGAACTAGTGGTACCGCCGCGCGGTAACTCGACGGCAACCTGTGTTGGTAGGGAACCGTGGGGCAAGGGAACCCGGCATGGTCTTACCTGTAAAATGTGGTCGCGGTACTGCGTGGTTTCATTTCAACGCCAGTCACGATGTGGATTGTCTGCGGGCACTACGAGTTCGGAGGGCCTGCGACCGGCTAAGTTAATCTGCCGGTACGAGGGTACTACCATATTTTCGTTTTACAAATACATAGAAGTTGTGAGCAATTTTTACATTGAGTTTGAAATCATTCTTTAGGTGATGTAGTGGACCACAAGCTGATATTCGTAAGAAAAATTGCGCTTCAGGAGCCATTTGAAATAAATCAATATGGCTGCCCTGTGACGTCAAATAATAACACATTTCTACAAATGGGCTATGTGTAATAGATTCAGAGCTGTCAATTAACATATTTAAAAATGCATATAAATACGTCTAAATATATTGTTTCTGGCGTCATACAATAGCCATTTTGATTTTCTTAAAAACGGCTTTAGAAGCGCCATTTTTGAAACAAATACCGGCTTGTGACCCCTCGTTGAAAAGGAAATTGAAAGACGATTATGAATATGTAGGGTGGTATTCAAAATTTTAAAGCTGCATATCCAATTTCTGTAAAAATCGAACTTTGGGGGCTTTCTGTTCAAATGGGATGAGTCCTTTGATTTTTCAAAATCAATTATTTTTTTCTATTTTGAGCATGTCTTGGGTTAGTTTGGTTTGATTACGCCCCTGGCGCGAGCGAAGGGCAGTGTAGGAAGTGAAATATATGTAGAATGATAAAAATTAATCAACTGCAATGGGACAATGGAGCCCTTTTTCCCTAATCTTGTTACGACACTGGAATATTTATAAAAATAAAACACATTTTTAATAAAATTTGAGTTTGCAAGCCAAATATTTTCTATTTTTATACTTTTTTTTATCCCGCCCATCACCCGTATGCGCTCCATTGTCCCGCAAGGCAGTTGATAGTATTAGGTTTCCGCCAATAAAAATCGTCCAAAAATGACGAAAACACGACAAAATCGGCCTGACATGTCAACTAAAAAAGGACCCTTTAATTTTCTCATTTGAAAACTACCTGGGAGTAAGCGTGTATACAAGGGGGGCGCGAGAGTGGGGATAATTAACTCCCTATGACTCAATATATATATATATATATATATTAAACGTAAATATCAATACAATTTACGTCATTAAATTTATTAATTCCTTAAAAGCAGCATTGTTCTCCAATGTTTGTTTGAGGTGAAAACTTCTTTAGCGCGATGAGAGGGAATGAGATAGAACACAGTTATACATGTTTGTCAAGAGTAAAATAAAAAGTAGTTTTCGTCCGATCACTGAAGTTAAGCAACGTCGGGTGTGGTTAGTACTTGGATGGGTGACCGCTTAGCTAAGTGTTATGAAGTTTCCAATTTTACCGCGTGTGAACTGCACACATGATTTTATTTTTCGTTGTCAAATACCCTTAACCCTTGGGCTGCAACGTGGTTAAATACAAAATTATTGGCAACATCGTTGGGCTCTCGGTCGACTAAGCATAGCTTACCAATGCTAACCTAAATAAATATACCTCTGGTAGAGATATTATTTACTAATGTGAATCGATTAATGCTCATTTTTGTTCATATTATATTTCCTTATTCTTCCACTTTAATATATATTTGACTGATTAACTTTACATAATGGTATTTCATAAACGAATCGTTAAGGTTTATTTATGTACAACTGCGGACACGTATACCGTGGTAGATGCGCACAAGGTTTAGTAGTAATAGGTATTATCCTGATGGCTCATATTGCTAGTATGATGAGACGATAGATATCTTATGCATATTGCGTTTATTATTAATTTGTTGAAATTGATTCTGAAATTTCGCAATCATTTGGAATATTATATTGTTACTTCCGATATAGCTAAACATTCCTAATAATAATTGTTCGATTATTCATTAAAAGGAAAAACTAACTGTAATATTTATAAACAAAAAGGAGGAAAAAAAATAATATAACAGTCTGCGAAAATAGCCCTTAGATGTTCCTTACATAAGCATCAATGGTAATTGAGACAAGTAAACTTGGCTTCATATTTTTCTTCGAATCGCAACGAAAACAAATTCTATTGGCGTAATTCTTTGCAACATCTTGCAACGTTGCAATTGTATGTGAATTGTACGCGATTCTCTCTGTGTATTCGTTAAATTGTGGTATCGATTGTCGCAACCTTACTACTACGAGTACATTTCAATACTCCGGCCCGTTTGAAAGCAAGCGCATTAAAATTGAATATATCGAAGGGAGTTAAAATTGACGCTTTCTTCTCGTCTGGACTTACCTTCGAGAAGATGCCTCGTGTCGTTGGTGGATGGTCACTAGATAGTTCTTTTGTTAGATTTAAGAGGCGTAAAAACGTGTATCTTGTGCTAGAATGTGCTTTTTAGTATTTGGTGTTTCACCAGGGTCTTTCCGAGGGACTGATGCCCATTTGTTTTGGAGAATTCCTTCCTTGAACAGGAGCTCGTCGTCTTTTCCAAGGTGGACCAGGCCGAGAGTTTCTTGGAGAAACAGTCTAGTCCAGTAACTTTTCATATACGGAAGGCTGAAGATATCGGCTAGTCCTGGTAGGATCTATTTCAGTTATTAAGTATTAGCCCTACCTGTATATATAATTTAGTTCTTGCTTTATCGTGCTAATACCTTAAATTTTCCTAGTAAGAACTCTAAAGACAATTACCGAGAAGTATATTCTCAAATATTACTTCAAAAGATACTGAGGTTCAATTCTCTAACCTTATCTAGTGTTAATTTTTGTAAAAGGCAGTCCTCTAAGGCCCTACCAACCTTTTATCGCTTCCATTCTCGTTAAACCCTAAAAATATGTTATGAAGTTATGACGTTTAGCTTTATTGTATCTGCTAGAAAATTAATTAAAACTGTTTAAACCACATTATTGAATTTCTCGCCCCGATATCGGTAGACTTGAGCTCAACTCTGGTATATTTTATTCAGTAAATCTCTTTTAGTTTAGCATTTTGAATACATTTTAGAAGTCTTCTATATTCCAGCTGCCAAGGGAATAAGCTAAGTGTAGTTTAGTGGATATATAATCGCTAATTTTTACATATAAATTATTACATATTTAAGCCACTGATATTATTTTAAAGACAACTCTTCTCGTTAAGTAGTATTGAGGTAATTTATTTAGATTTTTATATAAATTAGTAATGTTAAGTTACTGATCTCCCTCGGAATGTTTTAAAAAAGTAAAAGTAAGTAATATAGCGTCTTTTGTTTGTAAAGAAACTCCCATTTTTCTCAATTTTTTGATATTCGTCTTTGCTAATAAAATTTCTTTTTTTTTTTCTAAATCATGGTTTATATATGCGAAAACGTGACTCAACCAATTCGTTACCAACCAAAATGAAATCCACCCGTATAAATCAGTAAAGTACATGATTATTAAATCTGTTACGATCACATTCAATATAATTATCGGCGATGGCGTTTAAATAATTTTGTAACAAGTATTGCGTGGGTGGCCCTCGTTTAAAAATAAAACTGGCCACGCCAATGAGGCTAATTTCATGAGTTCAACTCATCAGAATCTTTCGCGGGCTGCGGAGAGCTCGCCGCAAAGCTTGATGCCCACCTACATGGTCTAACTTACGTATTTTACATTTTATCGTATCGACAGAACCGAACTTGGGTAACTATATAGGAAGAAAAAGTTGATTGAGCGTATATACGAGTCGATTTGGCAACAGCGCGTTCATTAAAATAATTTTGAACTATAGACTGCAATATACTTTGACCGCAACCAAAATTTCAAAAAGTCAAGAGGAGAAGTCGGAGAAGGCAAAAATGGAAAGAAATATATGCTTTATGAAAAAAAAAATTTTTTGAAAAAGTGGGGAAGAATTCAATAAAACGTAAAAAAATGTGCGGAAAATTAATAAGAGTATTATAAAACGAGATAAGAAAAAAATAATTACAAAAAAAGAAAACGTTCGGAAAGTTAATTAAAGTAATATAAAACGAAATAAGAAAAAAAATAGAAAAATAAATAATAATATTAATCTTTATTAAGCACAAAAGCTTCATATTTAAAACAATAGGGGAAAACTATTTTAAATAACTTACACTAATTAAACAATAAAACACGTATTTTAAAATTACAAGAAGTTAAAAATATAAAAATATGGATCCTATCAATAAAATAAAGATAAAAATAAACACATAAATTTGTATAAATAAAACTTACATAACTAAGACATGGAACATATCAATAAAATAAAGATAAAAATAAACACATAAATATGTATAAATAAAATTACATAACTAAAACGTTAGTTAGAGAAACCCGGCTTTTGGCGAAAAAACGCGAAGTAATTCGGCTACGAAGACGGGGATGGCAAAAATGGGAAGAAAAAAATGCATTATGAAGAAAAACAAGAAATTTTGGAAAAAACGGGGATGAATTGAAAAAAAAATTCGTAAAATTAATAAATGTATTATAAAACGAAATAAGAAAAAAAAATAAAGAAAGGAAAAGTTAGAGAAACGCGTTTTTTGGCAAAAAAAGGCGAAGGAGTTCAGCCACGAGGTCGGGGATGGCAAAAATGGGAAGGAAAAATTGCTTTATGAGAAAAATAGGGAAGAATTTGAACAAAACATAAAAAGATGTTCGTAAAATTATTAAATGTATTTTAAAACGAAATAAGAAAAAAAAATAACAAAAAAAACATTGTTCGGAGAGTTAATAAAAGTATTATAAAACCAAATAAGAAAAAAAAATGAATTAAAGAAAAATAAAAAAATTGTTCGAAAAGTTAATAAAAGTATTATAAAAAGTAATAAGGAAAAAAAATAATTATTCGAGAAACGCGATTTTCGGCGAAAAAAAAATTAATAAAAGGATAAAAAAAAGCATCGAAAGCGGGGGCAAAGTTGAGGGAAAAAAAGCTTCACATAAAAACTCAATTCCTAATATCTCTTTCAGAAGTTTCACTTCAGTTGTGTGCTTATAAAGGTGAGGCACATTTTTATTATTATTTATAAGACATATTTAATACTAATTTTCTTCTTTTAATAATACTTTTTAATTGCAGCTATCAACATTTAAAAAGAGGCGACGGTCATTTTTTGGCGATTTAATTTTTCGTTTTCGAGTTTCTGCGATTTTCAAAAATTTTGCTTTGATGCCCGACAAGTAGTGTTGAAAAAATATGAAATTTTCTACTATTTTTTTGAATGTGCATATTTTTGAAAAAAAAAAGAGTCATTTTCAGTTGTTCTAGCGCAAAAAGTCACGAGGATCGAAAAAATTGAAACCACATGCGATAGATCGATAATTTCTAGAAAAAAAGTTCTTTAAATGCTGCTCCGTTTTGAAAATGTCGGGGAAAACGTTGACTTCCAGGTCAAAAAATTAAGATTTTTATTTTTTTTTCTAGGTCTTGTCATTATTTGACAAGAATCTACATCAAAAAATGTATTAGGACAGCTTGGTAATGATGATGCCTTCTATATAGGGTGAGTTAGTTGAATTTAAACCTTTTGCCATTTCGAGTTTTGATATGACACGTCACCACTTGACATTTTATTATTGGAAAACCGAATAATCTGGAGCAATTAAATTTTCATACATGAAAAAGGGTGGAATATGCGCAGAACAAAACAAAAAATCGAATCGTTTGAATTAAGATCAGAAAACACAAAGAACTCGAGGTTAAGTTGAAACATGCACAAAAATCACAAAAAAATATTCAATATTTTGATAAACTTACCAATCAGATAGCTTTCCTTTTGATGCAAATACGTCTTCCAATATTTTGACGTATCGTTTAGGTTAAAAAAAATGTCGACTTATACATTTAATTATCTGAAATGTCATTGGAAAAAGTTTGAAGCTGGAAAAATTGGTCGGGCTCGGTAAACATGTAATTATTTTTGGTCATTAGAGGCAGTTTCTGTTGGATTTTATGACTGGTTTTGAGGCAAAATCTAAAGGTAAGATTTTAAAATATACGCATATCCATGGTTTTTATGCTAAACCTCATTTAAAAGGATTTTTCTCGAAAACGAAGCAAGACGAAAACAAATCAAGACGCATAAATGTTGCATTTTTAGTTGCTCAATACAAAAAATATAGAAAATGTTTAAAAAAGTCAGTAGCGCACACTTTTTGTTTAAAATATTATTTGGTATGATACCCCTCGGGACGCTGTTGGACTATAATATTTTTAATCTGATTAAGGCTAAATGAGCCCCTTATTACAGATAACTACGAAATTTCAACAAAATCGGTCAATGGATATTTAAGATATTAATAAAAAGCTTTAAAAAAAAAATTTTTTGAAAATGTAATAAATTGGTTTTGATTTTTTTCTCGAAAACGAAGCAAGATGGAAAACAGCTCAAGAAACAAAAATGTTGCATTTTTAGTGGCTTCATTCGAAAAAAATATAAAATATTTTAAAAAGTCAGTGGCGTACATTTTTTCTATCAGTAATATTTGATATGATACCCCCCGGGATGCCACTGAACTACATATTTTTAAATTAATTAAAGCTGAATTAGCCCCTTATTATTACACATAAGACTACCAAATTTCAACAGAATCGGTCAATGAATATTCAAGATATTAATAAAAAATCGGTTTAAAAAAAAAATTAGAAATGTAATAAACTAGTTTAGATTTTTTTTCTCGAAAACGAAGCAAGATACAAAAATAGCTCATGAAGCAAAAATTTTTTTGCATTTTTAGTTGCTTAATACGAAAAAAATATAAAATGCTTAAAAAAGTCAGTGGCGCACATTTTTTGTCAATAATATTTGGTATGATACCCCTCGGGACGACATTGGACTTTAATATTTTTAATCTGATTAAGGATAAATGAGCCCCTTATTACAGATAACTACGAAATTTCGACAAAATCGGTCAATGGATATTTAAGATATTAATAAAAAGTTTTTTTAAAAAAAATGTTTGGAAATGTAATAAACTGGTTTTGATTTTTTTTTCTCGAAAATGAAGCAAGATGGAAAACAGCTCAAGAAACAAAAATGTTGCATTTTTAGTGGCTTCACTCGAAAAAAATTTAAAATATTTAAAAAAGTCAGTGGCGCACATTTTCTGTCAATAATATTAGGTATGATACCCCTCGGGATGACATTGGACTTTAATATTTTTTATCTGATTAAGGCTGAATGAGACCCTTATTACAGATAACTACGACATTTCAACTAAATCGGTCACTGAATATTTAAGATATTAATAAAAAGTTTTTTAAAAAAAAATTTTTGGAAATGTAATAAACTGGTTTTGATTTTTTTTCTCGAAAACGAAGCAAGATGGAAAACAGCTCAAGAAACAAAAATGTTGCATTTTTAGTGGCTTCATTCAAAAAAAATATAAAATATTTAAGAAAGTCAGTGGCGCACATTTTTTCTGTCAGTAATATTTGGTATGATACCCCCCGGGATGCCACTGAACTACATATTTTTAAATTAATTAAAGCTGAATTAGCCCCTTATTATTACACATAAGACTACCAAATTTCAACAGAATCGGCCAATAAATGGTCAAAATATTAATAAAAAATCGATTTAAAAAAAAAATTTTAAATGTAATAAACTAGTTTAGTTTTTTTGTCTCGAAAACGAAGCAAGATACAAAAATAGCTCAAGAAGCAAAAATTTTACATTTTTAGTTGCTTAATACGAAAAAAATATAAAATGTTTAAAAAGTTCATGGTGCACATATTTTTTGTCAATAATATTCCGTATGATACCATTCGGGACGCCACTGGACTTTGTATTTCTAATATAATTATGGCTAAATGAGCCCTATATTATCTCAGACAAGGGTAATAAATTTCAACAAAATCGGTCAATGAGTAATTAGGATATTAATGGAAAACAGATTTAAAAAAAGAAGTTTGGAAATGTAAACGAGGCAAGATACGGAAGCGATTCAAGAAGCAAGAATGTTGCAATTTTAGTTGCTTAATACGAAAAAAATATACAATATTTAAAAAAGTCAGTGGCGCACATTTTTTTTTGTCAATAATATTTAGCATGACTCCCACGGGCCGCCACTGGACTTCACATTTTTAATCTAGTTAAGGCTAGATGAGACTCATGTTATTACAGATAATACTATCAAATTTCAACAAAATCGGTCAATGGATATTTAAGATATTAATAAAAGACCGATTAAAAAAACTTGGAACTGTAATAAACTGGTTTTTATTTTTTTTTCTCGAAAACGAAGCAAGGTACGAAAATAATTCAAAAAGCAAAAATGTTGCATTTTTAGTTGCTTAATACGAAAAAAATTAAAAATATTTAAAAAATCAGTGGCGCACACTTTTTTGTCAATAATATTTGGTATGATACCTCCCGAGACGCCACTGGACTTTATATTTCTAATCAAATTAAGACTAAATAAGCTCCTTATTATTACAGATAACACTGTCAAATTTCAGCAAAATCGGTAAAAGAATATTTAAGATATTAATAAAAAACCGATTTTTTTTTAAAGTTTGACACCCTGTATCTTGGAAATTATGTATTCCCAGACCCAGGTTCATATGAAAAAAAAATCATTATTTTTTTATGTAGAATCACTTCTTTCCGGACACCTTGTATACTTATTTGTAGAATAAAAGGAATTTTTAACTAATTAATGTTCAACTTCTCTCTTTGGATATGATATTTTAGATAGCTACAAATAATATAATATATATCAATCGTTTATTTCAGAAAAATTCTAATTAATATTTTTTGAGAAGCAATAATAATTATTGAGCTTTTCGAAATTATGCATAATTTTTTGGCCCACACTGTATAAAAGAATTGTCAGATTTTATTTTATTGTTCTCTATTTTTCTCTCAAAAACTCTTACTCTTAAAGATATTTTTCATACAAGATTTAATAAGCCCCGAATCGTTATACTTCTATTTACTATTGGCTTATCCAGGTTTGTTTACATTCAGATATAAAAAGCTTATAAATAAAATTCATTCTTTATTAATAAAAAAAATAGTTTAATTTTATTATCCATTTAAAATTTCGAGTTTAAAAATATTTTTGTAAACTCTAAACAAAAAAAATTGTCGTGCCCGTACGTCTTTGCCATATGAATGTTAAGACATTGCTGCTAACTTCGTCGCATGGCTACGTCACGATAGAGCAGCTGTCACTGATAAAATCCGGTTAATATAACGATCCTCTTTAGTTTATTGTTCTTGGATAAAACCAACAAATTCTAGACTATATTATGCATATTCATTTTCATCCATACCACTCATTTAAAACGAAAATAAATTTAATTCTAACATTAAAAAATATATTAGAAAAATTATTTCATTCGAATTTTAAGCAGAAAAATCTCTTAAATCTCCTAATAAGGGAAATAGAGATATTCATAATCAACCATATTTATTATATCATAACATTCATTTACCCACTAAAACTATAAATTTAATTATATGAAAAAGTAATAATTGCTGCATGTTTTTTAGAAAAATTGAAAATTATATAATAAATTAAAAGCCTCAAATAGAGATTAAAAAAATATATTAACTTATTTACAGTACCCCTTATAGCAATTGAAGCGTAAAATATGTTAGTGAAATTTAAAGACAAATTTAAAGATTAGAAAAACATTATGAAATTACAAAAATTTAAATTTTTATAATTTTTTTAATACCTTAAGACTCGGGACCTCATTATTACTGTACCTTCGTTACTTTATAACTATTTACTCGTAATGTGTAAACTTCCTGTAAAGTATCAATTACTAATAATAAGCAAACGCTAAGTCGCTAGAAGTTGTAACTATCTATAAGTTGGAAACTTACGAAATTAAAGTTTCTGATCAAAATGAAGATGAATTCTCTGGCTCTGTATATATGTAAAGTTATGACAGTGCTGAGAGGAAAACAATCCATACAGTCACCTTGGGGAAAACCTGACAAAGGAAATTTATATCGGTACAGCGTATAAGGCATTTAGCTATACATGGGGATTATGATGGGGATACTTTTTGCGGTGACATGAAAGTATGCAATTGAACACCGCATTTTTAAAATATGAAATACATATGACATATTGTGTGTGTTTGTAACGATTATAGGTTTTTTTTTAATGGTAAAACTTAGATCTAAAACATTTTGCTCTGTATTGTACTGTTTTTTTAACGATTGGCTGTTATATAGAGGACTTATTTCGTAAGGATCTCACTACCAATATATTGATGATTTTTCTAAATATGGGCATTAGAATATTATTTTATATTCAGGCTTCTGGCTGACATTTAAATATTTTTGCTAATTTTGGTGGCGTTTTCAACCTTTCCGTCCCCTCCTAAATAGATTTCTAAATTCATCCTTCATTAATCCCCTACAAAAATTCCCCCTGTCAAAAAATTCTCGTTCCAGCTCTGCCTTTAAGTTAAATCAGCCTACAGGCACCTGTTGGAATGCAACTTTTTCCGTTCATTTTACTTAACGCGGACGTAGGGATGGCGATGCTATATTGCAGCATTTGTTGTCCAAACCTTTGCTATTGTATACGAAAAGCAGGAAGTAATTTTAATAACGTTGTAAGGAAGCAATTAATCCAGTCGATATACGAGGATAAGCTATGAAGGAGTTATATTATTATAATTTAACCAAAATGGTTTTAATTAAACTCATTACTTAACGGTTCATGAAACGATTGGTTTCTTTATTGGCAATAATGAGCTAGTTTGGGTTATTTATCGGTTGGCTTTTGACCCTTAAGGACGGCCTATTGGACACTTTTGGTGAAATCACCCATAAACTAAGACTTAATGGATAAATCTTATTTTTTACACAGTTTTTTCGTTTTTGTTGAATGGTCCTAAGCACACATCTTCTAAAATATTAATAGTCCTACTACTGCTTCGATATTTTCAATATAAATCAGTGTTATCGGTCTATTATTTTCACTAAACAGGATATTAAATTTGAAAATAATGTGTCCAGAACAAATGAGAAACCCCGGCAGGGTGCAATCCGAGTAAACTAAGCATTAAAATTAAAGCTATTAACGGTACAACGCAACAAAACACGTCTGTTGGAAAGGTAAACAATAATTTAAAACCATCCGAGCGAGATTAGCTGCAACGTTTCCGCTATTTTAGAATAATAATAAGCCAGGACATCCGAAGAAAGAATAAAATATTATGATTTTTCTACAATGATAGGACATGGGTGCTTCTCAATCCGAAATAGTATTTTGTCTTTGTATTAATTGTGTCTTATTCAAATTTAATTTTTTGATATTAATTTGATATTTTATTTTAAATGTTGTCTCAAAGTGTATCTGTACAATTTTTGTTTAATTGTGTTTTGGTATATTTATTTTGTTAAAAGTAAGTGTCCATTGAACCCACGTGTATGTCGTAAATTTTACAATATTAAGATTCAAAACGTAAAATTAGTTGGGTATTATTTGGATTTTAAATTGTTTTGAGTATTATATAACAAGCTAGTAGCGCTTTAGTAATATTTTTTCTTTTCTAGTATTACATTTGACACCACCAATTGAAGTAACAGATCGTTCTGATTCTAAGTCTAGTTCTTATTCAGATTTGAAACGGCTATGAATATTGTGAACTACTAAAATGCATAAACCTACTAAGTAAGTATCACCCTGTCCTAAGTTTGAACTTGAACTTGAAAAATATTATATAAACATTCACAGTTAATTATAAACCAGTAGAGTGTTGAACGGGAGCAATTTTAATCCTTAATGATGCAGCCATCAGCATTTTGTAGAATATAAATACGCAGGCAAACGTTAAATTCATCAGGCTTTCGGGTCTCTCTCAACACCGCTCAACCAGTTGGGTGCATGCACACAGGTGCGTACTCTTCTAGTTGTTCTATCCCGCAACCTCAATATCTGTGAACACCCGTGCACAGGCACAGGATGATCAGGTCCCCACCTAATCTAGATGTACATGTACATAGGTACACGGCACCCGGGGGATTCTAAAAAGTATTGAGAGTCGAATCTACGAGTAAAGTATCAAAATTTCCAGTGCGAGTATTTTTTGGGGGATTTTTAACAAGTATTGCCAGTGCCTTAGCATTTTGTGTCAAACTTAAATGAAACTATTCCAAATCCAGATCCAAATCGTTTATTGTCTAACAGGAATACACCCAATTACAAGACAAATTAGTTAAATTAACGGTTAAAAATACTTGATAAAATCTAGCATAAAATAAGATAAAAAGTTA